>OMNV01016018.1:0-38316 GCA_900303265.1 Brotula barbata | reverse complement strand
TGGCAAGGCGCCGAGCTGCCTGTCACATTACCGTCGATGTTTGTTCTGCCATCGGAAATGTAATTGGCAAAGTGTGCGTTTGATTGTGTGCCTTTTGGTGGCGTCGCTGACTTAAACGTTGGAAAATCGGACGTAGTTCCTGCAAGCTTTTTCTTTAGATAAAATCCTCTCACCTCTGATCTGCCCTGGACCCTGTCGGTAGGGATACAGCCAAGATAAAGTCATAGTGGACTGTTGTAGTTTGTTTGAGTAATTGGTCACTTCCTTTACTCATACGTGGATTTATCACGCCATGCCTGTACTACTCTAATGCCCGGTTCTCAACCTGGAACCTGCGTATGCTGGTCCAGCTCTAGTCAGTTCAGAATGCTAAGACAAAGTATTTATATTATTTGATATTACTAACGATTTAACCATTGGCTACCGGTGAGATTTGGAGTTGATTTTTAAGATTTCTTTTCAACTCTTTTCAGGTGTTACATGTTTTAGCTCCAGAAACATTCAGGAACTTTTGAGCCCCTACATGATTTATAGCTTGCTTAGATCATCTGAGCAGTATCTCCTGGCTGTTCCAGGGCAGAGAGAGGGAAGGGCACATGCTGGAATCGATCCTGCTCCGCTGCAGCATGTGCCATGCACGCTAGCAGGTGAGCTCTGGGGCACCAGTCGTTCTTAATTTTTTTATTTGTTGCGTGTTTTTTTTACTTGGTCTTTTACGAAAAATGCTTTCTTATGGAACAGGAGAATGAGTGCCACAATAATAAATTATTATTAATTCTTTCATTTTATACTGCCTGACATCACTTAAAATGGGAGTTTGATTTTACATGTCAAATTCAGTGTATTGGTATCGTTGCGGACTCTTTTGCATGTGAAGACAGTGTTTGTTTTGGGAGGAAGGTCACGTGAAACGTCAGTCATCACAAGGCTTATCTTGTATCGAAACTAAAGACTGCAAGTGTGAAAGCTGAAGCTGCCCTTACAAGTTGGGCGCGATGAATCAATTATAAGATTTATACACGGCTTCAGCTTACTTGCTACAAATGACCATTGTAGGAAAGAGGAAGCAAGCTTTGTGATAAATGACAGATCAGTTTCTATGACTTTACACAGCACCACTAACCACAAAACTCTAGCCACACAATTTAAAACTCCATAAATGGCTGTTTTCACGTGCTGAATATAATGTTGCTAAACCAAATGTGAGGGACTTGATGGAAATTGGTTTCCCCGTTTTCCTCTCCAGTGTATAAAGTAATCTTATACTTCCTTTTTTCCCCCAGTGTTTTTCACATTATACTGTTATTGATTCAGCATGATATAATAAGTAATATACTATGTCTGGTGAAAGCAACTCACGTTGGTTTGACACAAAGTGGATTTATACTTAATTGCTGATAATTTAAGTCAATGGGGTAATTTGAAAAGAAGCAGAAACTGGAAGTAAGATCCTCCTGTGGTGTTCCCAGATGTGGACATTAATATGAAACAGAAACTTGCAAACTGTGAATGTGCAGCCTGATATTATTGCTCTGCTGCTGTTTTACTAAATTGTAAGGAAAAAGATTTTCATTTTTCTAATTGGTGCGAGTGATATTATCTCCATCTGGTCCTTACTGTGTGTTATGTGAAGATGTGACACCAACTGTCATGCATTTATTAAGGGTCTGATTTTCGCAGCTCATTCTTTTGTGTGTAGGTTCTGCGTGCAATCACTGAGACAGTAGAAAGCGTTTTTATGCGTGAGTACTTTGGAGTGGCTGCTGGACATGTCACAAGCAGCATGGCTGTTTGATTCAGAGCTCCTCTGACTCTGTGTCCCAGGGAGGTTTTGCGAATGAAAACAGATCAGGTTTTGCTCTGTCAGGAGTGCAGCGAAGAGCAGGATAATGGATTCCGGGAGGTTGAGCATGCTAACGAGTTCATTATTCCAGCTTGGTTTAGGAGTAATTACCATTTTGTATCCAAAGTCATTCAACTCTGGGTTGCTCTTGTCAAATTAAACCAAGTATGAATTCAGATAAATATTTGCATAAGTGGGAATGCATTTGGTGGGCCTTGGTGAGAGCCAGAGACTGGTGTGGGTCTGTCTGATTTTTTTGCGTGTCGGAGCCTCAGCGGCGGGGGTGTACAATGTTAGATCTCCACATATATCCAGGAGCAGAGAAGCAGAAGAGTGGTCTCTGATGGGCTGCTTGGCTCAAGGTTCACGGCTTGATTAAGATCATCGATAGTCTTAAATGACAAAAATGACAGCCTCTCTATCTGTGCTGTCTGGTTTCTAGTTCTGGTCGCACTCTGATGGGTTTATTTTTCTGTCATTTTCATACATTTGCATGAGATTGCAAATATACAGTGCACACATCAGATAGACAAACTCATTTGAGTCTCAGAGGAAAGTCATTAATTAGAAAAAACAATGGACCCATCCACTTGGTACACTCATTCCCTTATTTAGTATAGTCACTATTGCAAAAGTGCAAGTGTATCGGCTGCAAACCTCAGTATTCTCTTGTGCATCATTAAATCCTTTTACAAAGGTTGTATTAATCAATATTACTGAATAGATTGCAAGGACTGACAACCACTGAACTGCAGAGGCACCGGTTGAATCGCTAACCTGTGAGCCCCGTACATCATAGTGTCTTTATTCTGACGAAGACCACAGGCATGCACACACACACACACACACACACACACACACACACACACACACACACACACACACACACACACACACACACACACACACATTTACACTGTTAAGAAGTGTCAGTGGTGCTTAGAGGCTTAGATCACAACCTCAACCCTTTCCTAAATTCTGATTTGTACATTTGACACCTAGAGACCAGAGCTTAATCACACACATTACTGTGGTTGTTGGCCTGTGTGTGATGTTTTTTGTGAATGTATTTTTCCTCTCTTTTTATATCATCTACATGTGTCGTTCTTTGATATGTAGCTTTCACTATGGCTAACAGTACATAAAGGCTCTTTCAGATGTGAAGCGGCTGCACTGTGAAACCCATTCATCCCAATGGCTTGCGCCACACAACAGGGGATTTGCGCTGCGTTGAGCAAAGCACAGTGGAGCACAACGCTGAAATCTGTCACAGAAGCCAGTGCACAAAGTTCAACCTTGTTGGACCTGGTATTTCAGCACGGTCAATACAAACGATACAAACAATACACACATATATATATATATATATATACAGTATATATACATATATATTGTCCTGATCCTTGAGATCCTTGGTCCGACTCTCCCTATTTGCTAGCATAGCTCAACCCGCTTCGTATTTGAAAGGGCCGTAATGCATATGTTAGTTTGAGTCTGCCTCATGAAGACACTGAGATTACCATTGTATCCATAATTACAGTAAACAATACCCTTGCAATTGTTATCAGAAGTACAACAAATATGCAGTATAATGGGGCAAAGAGGAAACTGAGCATAATACAAATGGTGTGCTATAACAACATATGCACAAATAAATTGTACTGCTTGTGGTTTCAGAAACATTCTAATGTGGTCAGATACTAATTGAGACTGGACATGATACATTACCACAATGTTGGCATTGTGCTTTGTGAGTCCCCATCCTGTGGTATTTATCACAGAGAGCCTTTGTTGTCTTGAATAAATAGAGATATTACTGAGAGTCCAGAGTTCAGCCCACACTGCCTTTGAGCCACAGGCACACGCTAAGTCTATGAGGGTAAAATATGGTCACGCCTTGAGTTTTTCATAAAGAAAACCACAAGTCAGTTACAGTATGATTTTGTTTTTGTATTTTTATTCAAATATCCAGATGGATGAGGGGAGAGTAACCATATCTTGGTAATGTACAAAATTACTGTGAAAGCACTTAAAGCAGTAATACTTGTTCAGGATGAACACACTGAAAGCTGGGGCAAAAACTTTGTCATCGCTGATAGGAGAGGGCTTGTTAGGAATTTTTATTAATTCTTGTATAAGAATAATATTGTATTACCTCTGGCAGTAAGGTTATGTTTTGCTTGTTGGTTTGTCCATCTGTTCAGCCTCCTGTCTGTTTATCAGCAGGATTACTCGAAAACCTATCAACCTTATTTTGTGAAACTTGGTTGGCAGGTTTGACGTAATCCAGGGAAGAACCTATTAAATTCTGGTTTATGACGGCCTGATCTTGATGCTGTTTATTTCCTCTTGTAGGTTTGTAGCTAGTACGTCTGTACTGTAAGTAATTGAATCTATTTAAAAAAAAAAATCCTTGGGTGTGCCCACATCCAGCCATACCAAGCAGTCAAGACTAAATAGAAAAATTGATAAAAAAGCAATTGCTAAGAAAATGCTAAAGTGTAAGTGAATAGATCACATCCATTAGTGCCTATGAAGATTTCCCATAATTTTCAAAAATCCTTGTACAATATAAGTGTCTCCTTATACAATTTAAGCCATATTCACAAAAAGTTACACATTGAATGTCTGAACCAAGCCACACAAATGTAATTAAAGGTTAGCACTTGTGTTTTAAATCTTAACATAATAATCATATTAAGAGGAATAACGTTCTTGAGAAAAATTCACCCCTTGACCTGGCCAATCAATTTGTTGGTTTTTCAGAGTTATAAAAGTAGTCTCTACAAATTATACTGGAAAATATTAGTTCAAGTGGAAAAAAAGAGGACAAAAACACCTAAGTTGGGATCAGAACTCAGAATTTACTAACAGAACTAATACGATTAGTTGAATTTATTAAAACAATGGTGAAAAAAACTTTACAGTCCAGCCTGGCAGTACTTTGTCAATGAAAATACAGTGAATGTGTTCTCTGTCATGCAAATTAGTCGAGGCAACGGCAGTGGGAGATTTTATTATTATAGCTTAAGGTTTCCTTCTTTACAAAGGTTGTGTTGCTGTCATTGTTATTCATTCACGCCGATGTATCCTGCATGGCTGATCTTTCCTCCTCGAGTTTCTGCAGCGTTTTCCCTCTGTAGAGTCTGATGGTATCACCAGATTGTGCATTTCATATTTACAGAGCGTACTAGTGCGAGAGCACCACTGGTATTTGTAAACTTGAAAACACAAAGACCTCCCTTTTTCTGTCAGAAACGTAGAACTTGGAAATAAATAAAAATGTAGCGGATTTCTGCAGGGTGAATGTTTAGTTACTAGGCAACAGTTGTTGGCATTTGAAAGGAAACCACAAGCAAGGTGGGGGGATGTTGTTGAGTGGATCGAAATATGTTGCATGGATAAAGTGGCAATTTCCAGGCCTAAAGTGGCTCACATGTAGGACAGTTGTTTACCTCACTAAGCCATTTGAACAACATGGACCACCGTAGCTGCAGCCTTTTTAAGAGTCATCACACTCCATGTTTTCACATAGTTTTTAATCCCTTTCAGCGTTTAAACATTGATCATTTGGAGTAGGTTTGTATTATAGTAATTTTTCATCCTAACCATGCGACTGTACTACATTTTCATTCCTCCCAGCTGTATGTGTATCTAACCATGTTTACTATTTCTCATCATTGTTGTTTTCCTTTGTTCCTTCATCTTCTTCAGCTTGTCAGAGCCATTACCCGCCTCTCTGTGCCCTGTGGCAACCAGTGAAGAAGTCCATGACATTGATGCAAGATTTTCTTAACACCGTGCCCCATCTGAGCCCATTTTCTTCTTAGATTGGGAGTTAGGATATTTATAATCTTGGGGCACCAGCTAATGGTATTTGCAGAACAAAATCAGTTTAGCGCATGTTTTCTGTAATGGCTTTGACTGCACGGTGTTGCCAGCGGCCTTGTCTTGAATGGTGGAAAGATGGCTCTAATTTGGGCTAATGGGTGACTCAGCTGTCATCGTTGTGTGTCCCTCGGTGTGCTGCAGATGGCTGGTGAGCCACGAGTGTGGCGGAGCCTGGTCACACACAGCACAACACAATGCATCAAGTCAGTGACACATGCCTGCAACGCTGACATTTGAGGCGTTAGATAAAGTTGGGGGATGGGTAAAATGAGACCCGCTGAGCTAAAAGTGTACAAAACAAAGAGGAAGCAGATTAGTGCCCATAATAATCAAATCTTTGGGATTAGATTAGTTTAAAACATTGAACCCTCCCATGGGCAATCATCTATGGAGATAGCTGCGGCTCTGAGAGTCATGGATATCAGATAACACATGCTTGAAATGAGAGACATAGTGAGAGCAAATCGCCGTAGCAACTGAGGTACAAGGTGGGCGCTAGACAAGCAGGGATGCCGGCCCTCTGAATCTTAGTGTGGGGGGGGAAGGGTTTTTGGACAACATCCTGGATCCCTGGTGGGGCAGTATCTCACTGAGGCCTGCACTGAGTGCTGCAGTGGCTAGTTTGCATTCCACAGAGCCTGCTATATTTCAGCAACCCCTGCACTGCTTAGGCATATGTTACACACCAGTGTCTCCCCCAGAAAATGTTGAGGGCCCAGTGGCAAGTGAATAATATCCCGTCCATCATTACATCCTAGTGACAGAGAGGTCTCAGCGAGGGTAGGAAACATAGAGCGACGCCCCCAAATGCAGATGATTATTCCAGAATAGAGATTTAACAATATGAAATTTTCATATCATGATTATCCTGACCAAAATTATCACCAAAGTTATCAATGTTATTGCGGTATTATTAAAATGTACTGAAATTATTGATAAAATGCTGATACACACACTGAGATCATTTCATTTAATTTTGTATGGAAAACCACAAATTTAGTTAGTGGCACTATGCACTCTTTGTTTGCATAAACATTGAAATAACAGCCGTTGGCCAAAACTATTATATTAAATGTGCACTTCATTAGCATTCATGATTACTTTATTGCTGTGCCAGAATATAAAAGGGATCAAAAATAGAGTCAGTAAATTAGATAGATAAAATAAAATTACTAATGCAAGATGAAGGTATATAATCTGACTCTCTCTCTCCCTACTACTGAATTTTAATTGAACAAAATATGCTGGCTGTGTGACTAAAATATGTATTGTTAGCGTGAGGACGGGGCGACTCGTCTGCAGACACACGAAGCATGTTGTTACAGCAGCACAACAACGTGGAATGTTTTTACAGTGAAAGCTTCAGCCTTCATCGTTGACAAGCTATTAACAACTTGGACAGCGAAAAAAATCTCCTGAGCTGCGATGTCGCTGCTTTCTCCAAACACATTGCATAGTGTGCATGCGTGCCTCTGTCTGGGAGTCTGTGGCTGACTGTGGCTGACTCCTACACTGGCTGCTAGAAAATCTTTACTGTGAGTTAGCGCGGTAATCGAATGAACATAGTGGTAATGATAATTAATATTTCAAACGGTAATACTTACCGTTGGGAATTTTACCACGGTTAATCATTAAAATGGTAATTGTTACATCCCTGTTTCAGAATGAATGGATATTTCAGAACTAGACATGCATATATTTCCAGCCCCTGCATGCCTACACCACTTCAGAATTTCACCATCAGTCCCTCACAATCATAATATGCCACACATCAGCCACCTCATTGGTACCTCCTCCCTCTTTCCTTTTTCCCTTGCACCTCTTATCCCTAGGTAACCTTGGTAACAGCATCACTTTGCTTCATTGCAGTGGCGGGAGGAGGGGCGAGGGAGGTGATGGGGGTAGTAGCATGGAGGAGTCTCTCCCGGTGGAGCAGCTAGCCAGTTTACACCTGTACAAAGCAGCACAGGCCTGGCTCTCCTCCCCCAGAGAACCATTACCAAGGATCAGAGTTGAGGTCTCCAGGCAGTTACACTGTGCAAACCTGTGTGCAACCTGTCAAAGATCAGCTGCATGGCCTGGGTACATATTAGGAACATGCCTGGGTTGTGAGGCATTTACCGGTGCATATGTCAGCTGTACCTGAGCAACATAAGGAATGGTGAATGGTGTATCCTGCGAGTTGCTGAATCTGGACATTTTTACTATAGTATACTATAATGTGGGCTAATGCCATAAGTTTTCAGTGTTTTTGTTGAGATTGTTGAAAGATGTTTAAACTCTTAAATGGAGGTGCTGTTTTTCATTACATGTTTAAGTACTGCATTTTGTCTACTGGATATAATAATAGACTGCAGCTGATACATTCTCTGGACAAATAAAGCAAGCCATTTTTCAAGTTTTTCAAGCACAACTCCACAAATTAGACCCTAAAAAAATTATTGAAGTTACAAGTGAACAATATAACATTAATCGTAGGTCTCTTGTATTGGATTTTATTTGATTTTGCAGATGGTTGTAGTTGTGTTAATGTAAACCAAATGATCACCTGGGTCACAATATCTAGCCAGGTCTCAACGGTCGGTCTTTGACTGTAAGTCTGTTTCACAAAGCTGAAAATAATCAGATTGGAATTGGAATAATATTGGATTGAAATAATACTAAATTGTGCTAATGCTAATCTAATTCTAAGTCTTAGCTTAGAATTGAATGAGGGACTCATGCCAGACCAAAGACGATGAGCAGATGAGCTAATTAAATCAAATGCCAAAAAAATGCTTCCAAAATACAGCTTGCTTGGACATAGACACAGCACTGAAAATTGATGAAAACTACATCCAAACTAGGTCATTGACAACTCAATAATAACACCCCACCCTCTCCATGCTCATTCTCCAAGATCGACTGCCAGCTTCTGCAAAATGTTGTATATTGTATATCTTTGTGACTTTAGAATAGAAATGTGTGTGTATCTGTGCTCGGGATGATATATAGTTTTGTGTACGCATTGGTTTGAGCCATGCGCGAGCTTGGGCTCTGTGACTCCTGCCATCCTTCCATGTCGCCTCTGGCTCTGATGGAGTCACTGGAATCAAATCAAATCAAGTCAAACTCATTTCACGTTCCGCTCTGTTCCCCTCTGAGGAATTCTTCTGACATCATCGGCACCAACAAAGATAAAAGATGACATTGCGGAAGCATGTAAACATTCAATTGATGATGACACAGATTGCATGTGCGCTCGCATGCACACACATCACTATGTAAAAATTATTCAAAACAGTGTGATAGGTTATATACATAATGTTCCTTCCTCTCTACCCATATTGTCCCACACTGCCTAGTTGACAGCACCTGTAACCCACCATGTATATTTTTTTTTCAAGAGACAGCCTGTAATGAGAAAGTGCCATTATGAGTCCAGTAGGAGCTTGTGCTGCGGCTACTACTGTTCCCCAATGGTTTTTCCTCTTTGTTAGTTAAGGGGGAGAGCAGCCACAAAGTCCCTTGCTCTCTGCTTGTTAGCCAGCAGTAATGACTAGGCTGTGGGGAGCCAGGCAGCCAGGCCAAGGCACTGGCAGGCTGTTCCCCTCTGCTGGCCTTTAGCTTACCGACAGGAAGAGGAACAGAACCAGACAACACAGAGGACACACTGGGAGGATGAGATCTGACAGACTGAAGAGGCAAGAAGGGAGTGTGTGTGGGGGATGGGGGGTGAATTCTGCTGCCGGAGCCACCAACACCAAACTACCCCATTACAATACACACGAGAACATGGATCTAGCTCTTTCGGTGCGCGTTCACAGAGCTGGCATTGGATCAATGATAGCTATGCAGCAGTAAGATCAATGCCTACTTTGTACAAAATGAGCCTTATATGTTTATGTGGCTCTCAAGGATTGTGTACTCAAAGGGATGTGATTAGAATTTGTAAGCCAAGTATCTGTTTGAAGCACTTTGTAATTGGCTACTTCTTAGCTTAGGCTCACACAAGAATATGGCTTTTATCTAGGCCTGTCACACAGCATAAAATAAACACCGTGAGTGTCTCTTACTTTTACTATCAACTCATCACAAATAACATTTTACAGTTTAGTTGTTCCTATGATCATCTGTGCCCTTGTACTCAGATTGTTGGTTTATAAATGATTGACACATAGCCTGGCATGTTATCAGGACAATTTAGGGTGTTTATGTTACACCTGATGAGATTAATAATTACAGGGCAATATAACTGGAATTACATGAAATGCCTGTTTGTCACCATGCCCGTAGCGGGGTCACAGGAAATTCAATGGGATGTGTATATGTCACGTAGTACATTTCTAGACATGAGATTGGTATAAAGGGTTATGTGCAATTTACCGAACTGTAAGGGTCCATAAACAATGACAAGACATAAATGGAGTAGATCTCATTTTTACCATGCAGTATTTTTATTTGTGTAGTTCGTACAATATATATATTGAAGCCATGGATGCTGCCTGAGGGCTGGATAAGCTGTTGAAGCGCTTAGACTTGAACTTAGCTGGTTTGGGTAAGTTGTGGAACAGCAGTAGACACGAGCCAGAATAAGAGCTCAGACATTTTAGGGTCGTCCGTTTCTCATCAAATGAAATGCACCAAATAAAGTGGGGAAATAGTGTTTATTGTAGACGATGATTCTTTTTATGGTGTAATTTTTAATTGGGAGCGCTTCAGCCCCAGGCCACAGTTCTCACCCCTTTTGGAGGACTGTGGATCGAGTGCAACTTTGTATGAAGACTCAAAAGCAACATCTGTAGCAGTGGCCACCTCTACTCCTTGCTCTCCTGCCAAGTCCATCCTTATTCCTTCTCATCTGCTCAGGCCATCATCCTTTCTTCCTTTTCCTAGCCATTTCCCCCGCCTTTCCCTTCCCTTTACTGAGAGGACCCATCTTTCATCTGGAGTGTTTACTTAGTGCAGTGTTGGCTGGTCCAGCACTGTTGATTCACTTGAATGGAGCTGAGCTGAAATGACTGCAGTGCTGAACCACAATAGGCAGTGCATTATTGATTGTGTTTGTGATATAACCTTGGGGCTCAGGAGAGCCCCCCTCCTCTTACCCATGCATATTCAGAAAATATGCATTGGTAAGGGGAAGGGGAATTAAAAAAACAAAGCTCTTAATTGATTCGTTGGTGAAATCCTTGCAGTTTGCAGTAATACCAAATTTGGTGTTGTTTTCATCTCACCCTTGTTAATCATCTGATGGATAATCAATCTTATGCTGTCTCTGCATGTGAGTGCATGCTGTGTTTTTTTTAGTTTTTTTAACATCACACTCTTTTTTGCTTTTGAGCAATCCTGTCAGAGGCCAGAATGAGTGACAAATTGAACAGAGGACTGCACGAGAGAGAGTTCTATTATAAATAGATGCCATCAATCAGGGGAATGCCCTTCATTTGGCATGCGTCAGTCCTGGAGGGAGAAATGCATATTCAATCTTGAACAATGAGTGTCATTCACAGTACTTTTACTCGACACATTACAGCTGCACACGGTGGCTGGGAGCTGCAATTCAAGTGAAGGAGTTAGAGTCCAATAATTTCACTAAGGAGTTGAATGACAACAAACAGGGACCTCTCTCGGAGGGAGATCGATCAACTGTACGTGTATAATCTTTGATGAGGTCTAGACTGTCTGCTGGACCAATCTTCAAGACAAATGATATAACATGCATATACAATTACAGATTTATAATATTTCTCACATCAGAAATGTTCAACAAGGCTGACGTGTCTCAGAGTGCAGTTGAGGAGAGTGGGAGTGTCCCTGTCCCCATAGGTTGTCTTCACTCGTCCTACCAGTTGGAGGTGGATACTGGCTTGTTGGTGTGTTATGGACGCAAGGATACAGCTGCTCCCAGTTGGATCACAATGTTCTGCCAACAGTTGAAGTGTTTGTCTCTCCCTTGACTTTCAGCTTTTGCAAAGTGACTTTGTGTAAACTCCCTTGTAAGCTCTACAGCGCACTCATAAGGCCCAAATGATTCTTGCTGTCCGATGGAGGGAAGGATGGGAAAGACACTCTTATATCTCCATGCATTGTTTGACTTTTTTTTCTCTAATATCCTTTGTGAGAGCTGGGGGGAGTACATCATGATTGTGTTTGGAGGTATGATTGCATCAGTTGTGCATTAGCATCGCATTTACAGTACGTATTGTTTTAATTTCCATATGCTATTTGTTAGTGTAATTTGAGAAGCTGGTCCTGCTTAGTAATAGGAGAGCTAGAGAGAGAGAGAGAGAGAGAGAAAGGTGGCTCCTTTCGTATACTCTGTTAATAGCGGTCAGGGAAGAGTGTGTGTCAGTATTTGTCCTTAATCGCTTTTGCGAAACCTCATCCCCAGAGGTGGAGCAGGGATTTTTCAGTGAGTCCTGTCTTTTTTTTTACTGTCCTCCGGAGAAATACAACATAAAGCATTTAGGTCCAATCCTAACTGGTTACACTAAAACTGACTTTGATCATGAAAAGCCTCATATGGAAGGTTTACACTGTTACCTGTGATTGTCAGTTTCATTCTACTAACATCCAATGGTAGCGCCAAGTCAAGGAAGCGAAGATTGACTATTGAGTCTCTCCAGTTACCCAGAAAAGTGTCCGTCCTCAATCTGCTCATCGGTCTGTTTTGCTACAACACTCAAATAAACTTTGGTTGAACCTCAGAATGGCTGTCATGCCAAATGTCGATGCACTACTACGCCCTGTCCCCAAATCCTTTGTAAAGTGAAATGTAACATAGCCTATACGTTAACGATGAAAGGCTTTCAAACAGACCACATCAAGTGGAAGGAGCATTCAAGTGGAAGCTGATGGGCCGAGCAGACAGCACAAAACACAAAGCTGGACTGAAAGAGATGGAAGAAAAGTCAGGCAGACAAACAAGCACAGACCCAAACGCAACCTGACAGGGATGAGAAGCTGTGCTCTGTTGTGATGTAAGCAAGCTGTGGTGGAGGGGAAATAATGTGGATACCTCAACCTGTTAATTATTATAAATTGTAGTCTTCTTAGCCTATATTTATGCCATCCATCAACAGGTTAGATAGATATATAGCAGTATGGGCAATTCAGAGCTCATCCCTCCATCCCAGCAGTCCCCCAAACCCCTGTCCATGACCAGGACGTCGACATTGTTGCATTTACTTCAATAGCAGCCTTCGGCCCTCCAGCAGCCTCTTCACCACCGGCCTCTGAATCACCCGCTGCTCCCTCACTGTCATCATTCTATGTGGAAGTTCTCCACTCATTTTGCACCACAGAGGCTTAGCCGCCACCCAGCGCCACAAAGCTCGGGCCACCTGCTGGCCCTGCAGCAGTTCCCTCTCCTCCTCTCTCTTCTCTAGTCCATTTTGCATTTGCGGTTTTCTTGTATTATATTTTTGGATCCTTAGAATCTAAGAACCTGAGGTTCTCTAACCCTTTTTCCCATTTTCTCTTTTCATGCCTGCCTGTCAGACATCTATGTATTCCAACCTTGGACTGATTTCTGGGCAGAATATCAGGCCCATTTGGACTTTTGCCGTGACCAAATGGTTCAGAACATGAGCCTGACCTTTTTCTTTGTTGTTTGCCTGTCTGTCTCTTTTGAATTCATCAGACTGGATCCTCATCAATATTGTGAGCGTACAATTGAGTCCAAGCTCTGTCTTTTTCCTCCAACATGATAGGTAATGCTCTGAGATGACATAGCAGGTAACTGAACGCATCATTCCAATGCATATGTCTGTTTTTCTTGAAATTCTTTCAAGCTAAAATCATTGGTGGCTTTGAAATGTTATTGATACTTCACAAATTGGAAATGGATTGGAAATGAAATTTGGTGGATCGTCACGCTGGGTGGAATTTCTAAAACTTCTATGAAAAGTTAGCATGTCACTTGATATTATTGACATTGTTTTTGGAAAGCGGGGTATTAAGGTCACAGAGCAGGCGGTAATGTATGAGAGATGGAATGGAGGTAATGTGACAGAGTGAAACATAAATACATCTGTGTTACTGCTGTTTATAGAATCCTTTTTGTGCGTAGCTCCAGCCCCTCAGGGAACTCTCTTCATCTCCCCCTCTGTTTCCCTGTCTATGCCCTCTCTCTCTCTTCTCTTTTTTTTTGTATTTTTCCCTTCAGTCTTTATGAATATTTTTTTCATGCTCTGTGTACTTGTTGTCTGGGCATTCTTGTGCTGTTTACGTTTTTGTCATCTGTTTTTAGTCTTAGTTCTCCTTTGTTGCCTTGGTCTCTTCTGTCATACCTCTCGTCTCCGTCTTTTGTCTCTCCAGTCACAGGCTTATCATTCAAGCCCCACACTAGAGACTACTTTGACTGGGGGGTATTTTTGTCCTCAGCCAAGGTACAAAGGGAGTTAACCATGGCCCTAAATTCTATCATTGTAGATGATTGAGGTAGGGAGTGTTTAGTGGGGTGGGTTGGTTATTGTGTTGGAAGCATAACTTATTGCACAGGAGAGTGTCTAGCCCCCTGCTCTCGTCAATCAAGGCTTTATTGGGAGATTGCAATATGAGGTCAGGACAATTTTTCTCACTGTCTTCCTCTGTGACTGCTGTCCCTTAACCACTGGCTTCACCCACACACACACACACACACACACACACACATTCCTTCTCTGTCTGTTCACACCTTGGTGCCATTGCTGATCCTCTCCTCTTTTCCTTTCCTTCCAGCCCTGTCCTTTCACTCAGGTGGTGCTTATAAGCCATTTGATTATGATTCTTTGATATACGATCAAAATGTACGCCAACGGTTCACACAGCTACACAGAACATAAAACAGACAAGTGTACTTCAGAAGATGTTTGACACATGTTTCGCACCTTTGTTTGCTGAAGTTGTATCTTTATTTGGTAATGTTGGTTTCACATCACACAACTGGTTGTTCAAATGTCTGAACTGGTACATAAAACACTTATTACCTTTTGTCTTTGTGTTCCAGCTGTTCTGTAATGTAGTTCTAAGCACATATTTGCTGAAGGCTCCTTCTTCATCAGTTTCTTCCTTGTTTCAACTGCAAATGTGGCTCATTGGGTACTCTGCCATATATTTGTTTTGTTTTTGCTAGACATATCATGTAATCAATATGAAACATTCTTTATTTCTGTAGAACTTTGATCCAGTTCAAAATTGTGTTGTCACTGCAGCTGTCCCAACCTCTCTGGTTGCACTGCTTGACTGCTTAAAACACGTCATGTTTTGCTTCAGTTTAAGGTATTTTGTAACTCATGTATTCAGGCGGCTATTGATCAGTGAAAATCACCAATGAAAGTTGTCTTGGAACCACAAGTTGTCAAGCATTCATACCCATTCAAATGAGCCAAACCATAGAAATATGTTTGCTTAGTGTGCCCCAAAAAAAGCTACTTGAGATAGCACCCCTGGTGTTTTTAGAGTACTATTAGCTAGCAGTTTGTTGTCTTCCTTCCCACTTAGGCAGAATGGTAACAACTGATTGCGAATGTGGCAATGGAAGAGGTGTACAATCTGTACAATTGCAGTTTCTGACCATTGATGGCCCAATGGAGGTATCGGAAGGGCATGCTCTTTGAAGTTCTTTTTGTATTGCATATACCTGGGCCTTAAAGACAATACAGGCTGACCACTTCCAAGCCTTGTTTCAAAGATCTGATTGTGATCTCATTCAAATCCCTATTTGATGCATCAGATGCATGATAGTCCAACTGTTGCTCTCACTCTACTCTACTCTACTCTCCCTCTGTCCCTCTCTCCCCCACTGACTACTGATTTTCTCATTATCTCTTCCTGTCTTTCCTCTTGTGTATTCAATCACTCATTAGGCCACTTTAAAGTGAATAAATGAAGGTTGGCACCTCCTGCGTGGGGTCAACAACTGCCCTTTCCACACCCGCTGCCCTCACTCCTTTTGCTCGTTGCTGGCACCCCTGGCTGTGAAAGGTCAGCCGTCATTGGGACTCATTATGAGGAACAGAAATTAGACTGGACATTAAGTTTGTGTGTGTGTGTGTGTGTGTGGGTGTGTATGCGCACAAGTGGGTGTGTGTATACATGTGTATGCATGCACGCTTCTGCGCATGTCAGCATTCGGCAGCTACAGAGCTTCAGGTAGATGGATAACCTAGACCTTGAGTTTCTTCTTCTCTTTTTCACAATCAGTAAAGTTCTTTATCTCTTGTGTTCGTGGCTTTCAGATAACACAGGTGTGTCTTAAGTGATCAATTTGTAATGATACTAGCTCCATAGATTCTCCAGAACACCCTCTGCAACAAATCTTGTGTTTACATGTCTATATGTATATATTCGTATATACAGTTTATATATATATGGACACACACATATATGTGTACACACTCTGACAGTCTCCATGTATGATACATACATCTGCTTGAGTGCCATTGATTCACTAACCTCTTTGCTCTCAAATGTATTCACACTCACTCAGACAGGCACACACACAAGCATGGACACACACGCACACACACACACACACATACACACAAACAAACTCTCACAATTTTGCAGGGTCAGTTCATCACCCTCACTGACACAAGGAATTTACACTGCTGTCCTTGACCATGTGTGAGTCCCAAGATCCACCTTCGCTCATCAGGAGACAAATTAGGTGGGCAGGTGGGTCCCTGGCTAAGTTCACGTTTTATTTGGACATAAAAAGTAATAAAACAGGGGGATGGATGGTTCTTTTTACTGCTAATCATATGTCTCTCCATCCCCATTAAAAGCTTGTTTGCATAAACTGCCCACACAAACACAACCCCTCTGTGATACCCCCCCACTGGGCCATTGAGGTGTGTATTCTTTTATGTTTCTGTGTGTCAGTGTGAGTGCAATGTGTGCACAAATGCGCAAGCATGAATGCCTGTGCGTGTGAATCCTGCTGTCAGCGAATTCTCCACAGAGATAACCTTGAAGGAAAGGCTGTGTGCTTAGCCTTGATACTAAATGTGAAGCTGTAAAGAGCTCAGTGTCCATGTGGAACTTCTCTGAGATCTTTAGCCACTCCTACTGCACTTAATCCAAAAGTTGCGATGTGGTGTGAAGTGCTTATTGCTAGAGTGGTAGCACTGGCGTTGTTGGCGCTGATGTGTTTCCCGTTACCTTGTCTGAATTTCACCCAGCTTTGATATACAGATTTGTTAGAATATACTACTTACTTAAAGGCAAGATTTAGATTAACTCAGTTTGTACTGTCTGATTAAAAGTTTGCAACAGTTTCATTTTTGTTAATTCTAACCCAGTGCAGTTTAAGGCTATCATTATGGATTATCTTGATTATCAATTGAGCAGTTTATATTGGTATGCTCTGATGATACATGTCCAGTCGTGAGTCATTTCCTTAATGTAACAGACAGGAAGGAGAATTAAAATTAAAAATTCCTAAACCCAAATGATAATCTGACTAACACATCATAAATCTGCCAATTTTATATGGATATATTATTGCCATATAGACCAGTATATCATGCATTGTAACTTTAAGAGGCCAGTTGCTTTGTTATAAAACAGATGCAGAGCTGAAGTACCAGAGAGAAGTTGCTAAACAAATTCCAAGGCTTTCTTGCTTTAAGTACACGATACAACTAGAAATGAGCTTATCTTATCGTGAGGCAAGTGCCCTCTTTACAATTACCATTTTGCTGAATAATCGGTTACACGTCATTATAATCAATTATTTTTTAAATCAGCTTGCTGATTGTAATCAATTACTCGTGACAACCCTACTTTGAGTACCTTACCTCTTACTCTCCTGGATCACCTCTAGTGTTTTTTCCGTCGTTCCCTCACCAGGCTTTCTCCCTTCCGTTTAGCCAAAGTTAATGGACTTCTGCACATACAGCTTAGCAATGTTGTGAAGTAAACAGTGCCTCATGAAATATTCACCTCTGTCCCATGCATATGTGTGTGCGTGCACAGCCTGCCAGACCTAGGCCGGTGCGGTTTCCACAGACACATGCACACAGTCAAACTCATACACAGGGGATGCCCCAAAAAGGAGAAGGCGGTGCTGCATCTTGGTACAATGCGAGAAGAGAAGAGAAGAGAAGAGAAGAGAAGAGAAGAGAAGAGAAGAGAAGAGAAGAGAAGAGAAGCACTGGGAGTGGGAGCACTCAGTGCTGCTGAGTGAGTCAGACGTTTGCTGATATTCATCTTGATGAAGAGAAATACAGGGAATCATACTCAAAAATTAATCCTAATGCATTTGTTGGGGAAAGCAAGAAAAGCAAAAGCCTCAGCTGCAAAACAAACATTCAGGTTACCATCCTTCCTGTTATTTGCATTATGTTTTCCCAGTGGCTGCTTTTGGTGGTAATTTTCTGAGTGCTATCCCCTGATCTTCTATTGATTTTTTTTTTTTTTTTGTAAAAATTGTGGTATTCATATTTGAAATGTTTTATTAATATGCAGGCCTCAAGAAATTATTCAGCCGTGTGTTTAAGATTTTACTTTCTCCCCTGGGTTAGTCAAGGTAGTGGCTAGAAGGTCTCAAATGTGCATATCAAACCAAAGAAAATCGACAAAAAAAGCTGCTCAATGACCCGAAAAGGCTGGTTTTTAAGAACTGCTAACCATCCCATGGTAAATACTCACTAAAAAAAATTGTTGCAGTTTCTTCTACTGCATGTCTGTAATCTAAACAGCTACGAACTACCCCCTTCCATTGTGCCACACTATAAATGAAAAATGGTGGGCCTTTTCTTTAATTATCCTTCGACGTTCGACTGATCCCCTGCTCCTCCCTGTTGAAGGTCCCTGAGCAAGACCTTACTTTATCTGTCAGTGTGTGAATGTGTGTATGGAAGGGTGAAAGTGAGGCAAACATTGTAAAGTGCTTTGAGTGGTCTCCAGACTATAAAACGCTATAGAAATGCAGTCCATTTACTATTCACCAGTAAAAAATTCTAAATATTCTTTTCTAACATTTTGACAAGATGAGCATAAATACAGATTTGCTATCTAGTTACTCATACACTAAACTGAAAAACAAATGTTTTTTTGCCTCACACCTAATTTCTGCTGGAGATCCTGTCATACTTTTGTGGTATCTTTCCTGTCTTTTTTATAGACATAGTGCATCATATCTCTGCCACCATGTCACACACCATAATACAGCATCGAGCAGTACCCCAAACCCCTCCCCCCAAGGTTGTCCTTGGCAACACAAGCAACAATGTAGAAAGATGTGCAGCGTATGGTAGAGTTGATGCTCTATTCCGTTCGTCTCTGGGCCAGAAAACCGGGTCATCTCAGCTGACCCCTGAGGCTCGTCATGCGGTGGCGCTTTGTGACAGCGGTGACAGACCACCCTGCCATTCCACATGTGCCACATCAGGCCTTTACTGATCAAAGAAGCTCTAGATTTCTGTGACACACAGGAGAGACACACAGGAGAGGGAGAATGTGGTAAAATTATAGATTTCATTTCCAGATACTGAGAAATTAGGTTCCATTTATAAACAGCATAATACCCTCATAACTCCAAACCCATAATTCCCCTAATTCTATGCAAAACATTCACATTCACAAGATGTCGCTACTATGGTTCCGCTTTGGAGAATGAGGAAGGCTACAGAGTGAAGAGTGCACTGTGCCAGCTTGTCCAAAATCTATCTGTCAGCATATCTGTCACACAATCTATCTTTAATGTGATTGCTCCTCAGTGGGCGTTTTTATTTATTTATTTAACTGACATTATTATCATTTCCATTATTTATGTTGCCCCTGTTTGTGGCAACAAGAGGGCAGATACAGAAGGTGGATTTTGCTGGAGAGAATGCAAACATTTTCAGTGCTTGGCTCACATTGGGCTGTATCTCTGATGGAATATTACTCTGCCAGATATTCATCAGTGGAATAACTTGTAGCAGAGCGTCTCTTTAATCAGGCCATATACTGCTGAGACAGTATTCGATGCATCACCCCTTATTCCTTTAGTTAAAAACACATCTATCCCACTATAAAAATGGAGACCACAAGAGTGTTTCTCCTTTGTTTGCCAGTTATTCAGTCAGGACTAAGCTAAAAAATGGCTTGAATGTTACATCATTCATTTTCTAAAGCTGTTCATTTGATGTGCTCTTCATTTACGTTATGTGCAGCTAGCAGAGTTGCCTTTGATTCTGAAATGGATTTAACCACTGCCTTGTTATAGAGTGATCTTGCCTTACTTGTCATAATTATTTGTTTGATTTGTTTGACAACTTTGTTCTCTTACATGATCAGATCAGCTTTCGTTTGGACGAAAGGCTCTTCACATTTCCACTATCTACACTCATAAATGTAGAACAAAAATGAGAGAAGTAAATAAATAGCTCCAATCTCTTAAGTAGTCAAAGACCCATTTATTTTTTCTCTAGGTTTCTTTAAGGCACTTTCACCACTATCTTGTCTTGTGCATAGATTTTTCTGTAGTTTCTCTGGTATTAAGTGTCCTCTCATACTCAAGTGCACCCTGGATTGCCAAAAATCAATGGACTCTACATCCAAGTGAACCTTGGTTCAGTCAATTCCTGGTGAGAACATATTTTTACCATTGTCTGGACCTAAGTGAACATTTTACAATGTTATGTTATGATAGTGGTAATGAGAGTGCTTGTAGTCCTTGGAGATTTTTTTTTAATCGGTCAGCAACAAAGTAGTTAGGTGGAACGGACCTAAGCCGGTGAAAAAGAGAGCAAAAATTGGACTTTGACCAGAAAAATGTCTCCACTTGGGTGAAGATATTGCCATGAGTGGATGTGTAAATGTCTTTGCTTGCACTTCACTGTCACAACTTGATTAGCTGATGCTACCCAGGGTTTCATGTTGATTAGCCTATTTTGGTTGTTTTTCTGCCGACTGCAGCTTAAAATCAATTAATGCATCTTAAAATTTGCGAAAATCACACAAATTCAATGAAACAGTAATGTAGTGTTTCCATGCAATTCTCCATCCATTTCTTCTGATATCAGATATGACTGCAAGTACTGTTCCATCCCATGGAACAGTTTTGTATTTCCATTTGAGTCTGCTGAGCACAAACTTAATTATGGCTCCACAAAAAAAAAAAAAAAAAACATCAACAAGGGTTTTGCAACCTACCTCTTAAGGTCCCAGTTGTGCATTAACTGCTAGAGTGCTATCTCCTTGCAGCACTTATTTTCCATAATAAAACACAGCTCAGCATATCCTCATCCCGCATGCATAAAGAGAAGCCACCCCGGTGTCAGCCTAGGTTAGTCACAACAGGAGCGGCAGCAAGGAAGCAGGCTCGTCTCTGAGCGTCTACACGGTTTTCAATGATCCCCCTTATTCAATAAGAACTAAAGGACAATTCTGCATTTCTCATTTACCTGACCTCAGCTGCTGGTTTGTGGGTGGTTAGCACCAGTGACGCATGAGTGGTCTCTGTGGTATTACAGCAGGGCACCATTTATATCCTACATATGCAGTGGTAAACATGGTCAACCACAGATAACCTACATTTGTGATTTCACGCTAACCTCGACACTAACATTTTCCTCTGTCTTGCGTAGGAGGAGACACTGGGACTTGTCAGTCAAACCACCACTCACATAAAAATCTAAGGTGCTTGGCATTGTTCCAGGGCTCTGCGGTGAGTGTACAGAGGTGATGACACAACTAAATACACACTCATAGACATTGCGTGCACATTCACACCTGCCAAACTTCATCCCATCACATGACAAGTCCCAGTTCCGTGGCGGGGCTTTGTTGGGTAGTTGACAGAGAAAGTTGCTTCATAAACCCGGCACACGTCCATCTCCGACTCCCCTGCTGCTTCAGTATGAAGGGAAGTGATGATCCAGTTTTTTTTTTTTTTGTTTCCCCTGCTCCATTGAGCCAACTGTATCACCTTGACAATGTCGCACTCTGTCACAGAGGCTATGGAGGATAGCAGCGGGTAGTTTGGAAGGAGGAAAATTGGTCTGAGTAAACTCCTTAGTGTTTAACTGTCATCAAATCAGTTCGATGTTCGGCTTTAACCAGGCGCAAGAGAGAAAATGTCAGAAGTTGGTCGGGTAGAATGCGGCTCAGGATGCTCTGTGGGGGGTGGGGTGGAATAAAAGATGTATATTTGTTTATGTAACACTTGTACGTAGGTTTGGATGAAAGACATCAGGAAACTATTTTTTTTAAAAAGGTGACAGCATCTGGCAACAAAGGAATTTCTGTGTGCACGACGAGTACCAGTGTGTGTGCAAGCAGGCAAAAGTGAAAAGTGGAACATCCCTGTCCTGCCTCGACAGCAATGCAGCAAAGCTCGAGGGCTGCACATCACTATGTAAATGCAAATTGCTGTGTCATGCTGATCAATCCTGTAGGCTGCTGAGACAGGGTTATGTCAGGACCAGTCAGCAACAGCTTGGCTGCGTGTGTTCATCTGTTATCGTTGCTTTTTTGGCTTTGCATTTCTGCATGGCACCACATGAAGCATCTCTCACGCTTAGCTGCGCTAAAGGTTCAGCATTTGTTAAGTTGGACTCCTGGTGTAGCTTTTCAATGGCTTAAATTTGTCTCTATTTGGCCAACCTGGAAGCAAGCAGATTTGTAAGACAACGGACAGAACAAACTCTGATATCTTTCTTTGTTTCCACAGCATGCAACTCAACTAACAGAATCCTGTGGGAGTGGAAGGAATCATTGAGGCCGTGCGGGGGAAAGAGGCAAACACAGAGCTGGGTGAAGAGGAAGAGACACCAACCAAGCCACCCAAACACAGACTTATGAGCATGCTAGCCATGCTTTAGCACGCATAGGAGGTTGATCAGTGGAGAAACACCCCCTCCCTTTACTTGACAACCCTGAACCCACAACAGACATCTTCCTGCCTGCCATTTACTGTACACCATCCTAGCGAATATGCAAATGTCAACGGAAGTCCTGTAGCAGTTGTGTTGACGGGGCTCAGCGCATCCGGCAGGCAGGCCGGTGTTCTGGTGGGTGCACAAGCACACCAAACGGCATTTTCTGGCGGGCGTGATTAAATCATGCGGCCCTGGGCAGGTTCATGGCGTTGGATAACCCTGGTGCTGTTGGCCTGGGGCACGCTGCTCTTTTACATCGGTGGTCACTTGGTGAGGGACAGCGAGCACCCAGAGCGATCCAGCCGAGAGCTCTCCAAGATCCTTGCCAAGTTGGAGCGACTCAAGCAACAGAATGAAGACCTGCGACGCATGGCCGAATCACTCAGGTAACAAATTGGATAATTTTAACATTTATATCCTGTTTATGAAATTAACGGGTGAGGAGGGGGAGGCATTTCAGAAACAGTGACAACATCAGAGTAAAATATAGACAGCTAGTGCATAACAACTGAACCCCCAAAGCACAGGTAAAATATACGTGATGATGTTTGAGACAATCTGTGTCAATCTGTAGCTTCAGTTATCCTATGTCATCCGATGCTATTGCTTTGCATATTGAAATACAGCTAAGCAAATGCAAAATGAGTCAATGGTTAGTCACTATGAAAGTCATCATGAAATCTCAAATGATGTGTTAGAAAACATCAGTTCCCTCTTTACGTGTGTGTCCGTGGTTTCAGATATGTTGCATGTCGCCGGACTTCCCTAGTTTGAAATTTAACAATGTGATCATTTGACACAAATAAATGCTGCACTAGCTCCATTAACCAAAGTTGAGATTGTAAAAATGTAAGGATGAAGTAATGAGATTATTATTACTCGAGGTTTTGTGAAAATTCAGTTAATGCCGTTGTATGTTTTGCACAATTAAACAAACTTTGTGTTTCATGGAGAGATCATTAGTTTTTAATTGCAGCAGACAACACACTAGATGGACACGATGACCTGACTGGTTTGTCAAAACAAACAACAACAACAAAATAATAAAACTAGACGGTCGTATTGATGTTACGACAGCACATTGAGATTTAGCTGTAAATACTGAGCGTCATTGTGTGTACTTGTTTTTAGCTGCATACCGTTGCGCTCCACATTAACTGGGAGGCCGAGCTTTAGATCTGGCTGTTGATGCGCCTCTGTGATATTCCAATTCACTTTGATGCAGGAACCTCATCAGCGTGTGCAAACATAAAAACACACTCGCTCTCGTTGCTTCAGACAGCTGATGCCTGATTAAATCCCCTGCTTTTTTAATGATTCAGAATTGGCTGAGAAACAAAGGTGGAATTCATGGCCTAAAAAACAAGTGTAGCTTTCAATCGTCCGGTGTACAGATGGGTCTATGACACAGTTGCTTGTTGCTTGTTGCTTGCTATTGAGTTTGGTTGCTGATCGGCGGCTGAGGCCTCCACGCTCCACTTCTTTCTTTTTTTTTTTTTTTTTTTTTGCTGGACTAGTGCCCTCTTAAGTTCCATAGAGCTTCAGCTTGGGTATCCATACACAGACAACTACTATGCAGCGGTTACGCCTCATGAGTTATCGATAGACACAGGGTTGGTTTGTGCACCATTTCCATGAAAAGGTGTGTGTGTGTGTTCATTTGTCTAGTGGTCCGAAACAGACCCAGGAGAGTGCTGTAGTCTCATCCTGTCGTGTCTCTTATCCTTGTATTAGTGCTCTAATAGACACAAAGAGGTTGTTAGTGAGCTGCCCATCATCCAGCCACAGCCCCTCCGTATTCTGTTCATCCCTTCCTCCTCTTCCCCACTTTCACTTCTTCTTCATCCCCCTCCACTTACTCCACCACCAAACTGCTGACTGAGACGTGGGGCCGAGCCAGACTCCAGCTGGCAGGTTGACACAGACTGACTGACTGTAACAACTCACTAGCTCACAGATCGACTCGCTCACGCCTAACCCGGTTTGTTGTCTCACAGTCGGCAGATTTGGACCGAGAACATGAATCTGAAAATGTTCTACAAGACGCACAAGCAATTCTTTTCTGAGGCATACTGAGTCTTAGATGGATAGTGATTAACTCTCAGGTGTTGTCATCCATTCATAATCACAGACAGACATTGGATAATAAAAGCACTAGGACAGTTTTATGTAGTGCACCTAACCTCACCATTAGAGCCTCAATTTTTCACGAGTGTCCTCAGAGGGAATCAAATCCATAAAGCCGCATTTGTTAAAGCCCAGGTAAAACCCCTCAAACCTGCTGGATGAATGTGGATTCATAGTTCAGAATTGACTGTGGTTAGATGGATGCGTCTCACATTATGTGATAGCGCTGTGCATTCGTTGTGTACCTCAAGTGATTATGTACATTGATCATTCTTTTTATGATGGAGGACAACGATCGCAGCTAGGAAAAGATTTACCTTGCAAATGGATTGGCTAGATCGCAAACAGTACTTTTTGTGGCATCACATAGTCTTCACTTTCTCTCGAAAAGGGAAAGCAGCGTAATAAACGTTAAAAATAAATTACAGTTGTTGCAAACCATAATTCGACCTTTAAAAAATGACTCCCTCGCCACCACTGTTCTTCTTTACAGCACCAGCGGAGCATTAATCTTTTTTTGCCAGTCATGCCATGTTTTTACAATTTTTGCAGCACTAACTATAATTACTGAAATGGAATTGCGATAAAATCCATCAATCATTCACACAATTAGATTCAAATTAGTATCACCACGGCATGCTACAGATTCAGAGTCAGTTACTCAGCCCCGTCCGTGATTTGAGTGGCAGGCAGCTTTCTAGTCTACCAATCACCCAACAGCATTAATGAGAGGTGAGCACAGGGTCGAGTTGCTTGGTCTGTCTGGCTCCACCCTCTCTGCAGCTGTCAGTCACCTCGGGCACAAAGCCATCGCTCCTGTGGAAACAACGACACGTGCCAGCCTGATGGTGTGACATCGGAGAGCGCGCGGGGCAAGAGTGACAGCTGGGCTGAGCGATGAGGACCTGATCGATCCCCCCCCAGGCATGCCAACAGAGGGAAGGAGGAAGGGAAGCAGTGATGCAGAGGAGATGAAGATGATGGGGGTGTGAAGGATGGTACAAGGGCCGAACTAAGTTGAGAGCAGCAATGACAAGATGGAGCATGAGGATTGTGGGCTATGGAGACCACAGTAACAGCACAGACGTGAGACTTTTTAGTGTCGGGCAACACTGGGTTCACCTGAAAATCTAGATAGCTGTATAACACTACCACGATTTTCTTAAACCAATAAGCTCCACAGCACAGTTTAATAATTAACTGAGAGTCATCAACCCCCACTCCTCTGATGTGTCTTGCAGCTAAAACAAATGTGAAAAATTTCCGTATAACACATGACCTAGATGTAGGCCAGATAGCCAAGAGGGGAAGATAGAGACAAATTGTTTTTTTCAAGCTTCAAAGGAATAGTCTTTTAATGGCCCAGGCCATTGACCGTTGGACCTCAATTACACTCCTTCTGTTTGCTCTTGAGTTTTTGTCACTTTGCTTCGAACTGCATTCACTCTTAACATCTTATCATGGCAGTTGAGTAGTTTTCTTTTTTCTCTTTTTTGCATTTTCTTATGTTGCCCGTGTGCAGACCCTTCTTTTAACACATGAATTGTAATGAGAGCCATCTGTAAAATTCAGCGACTGTCCAACACGGTGTAAGGAGATCGTGGGAGGATTCATTTACACTGTAATGCTATTAACCCAGTGTGGCTCCACCACACAGATGCTGCCAATGCTTCCAGATATGAACTCCCATCGACCTGATGGTCTCTCAGGCCCAACGGGAGGGGGGACAGTTGCCTGCCGCACTCATACACACGTACTTGCCCTGTCGTGAGTGCTGTCTGTGGTCTTAACATCTATGTCAATTAGGGCTTGGTGCAGAACTGGATGAACTGATGCATTAAGGCATGGAAAGCAAGAATGTACCAGATATAATCAGTTTACTTGCAATTATACTGGAGTTGGTGGACATTACGCAAATAAATAAATATTTCCCCCACTCGCTCTCTCCCGCTCTCTCTCTCTCTATATATATATTTATGTTTCTACCCTCAGACAGTGTTTGTATAGCATTCTCACATCACTTTCGAAAGAGCATCAAACAAATCATTCATGTTGTAAGCAGTGGTCATGATAACGCCATATATTATCATCCATTTACAGTGTTTACTTGGTTTTTCCCACAGCCACATTCCTGAGGTTTATTAGCTTGACTTATTGGAGTCAAGCGGTTTTGTGTGTGTGAGTCCATTCCCAGAAAAGTCTGGAACATATCAAACCAACCATTGTCTTCTCTCATAACAGGGTAGTAATGCTCAACTGTAGTACGGGATCATTTCATTTTTCATTTCATTTCATCAGTGTCCCTTCTCAGTGTAAAGGCTATTTACATTCATGCTACACTTTCATCTACTTTACACCGTGCTTTACTTCAGGCACATGTATACTTTTTTCTGCAAATGTTTCCTTGTAAAGTCAATCAAACTATATCGAGCATGACCATGGAAATACTTTATGTGTGGTTCCAGGCAACACTGTGTACTCGGCAGACACAAGTGAGATGTGTGATGTTGGTAAAAATCACAAAACTGTACAATTAATTTAGTCATTTGAAGCGGTTTGAATTCTTTCTGTGTGTGATAGACTCATAGACTCACTCATTTTATGTGCTGTCCAATTTCAAGCTCATCTCTAAATTAAGTTTGAAAAGCTTCATTGAAGTTATTGGTAACTGTTTTTCCTTGTTTAAGATATGCACAGTTATAGCTTTAAAAACATGTCGTATGTTGGCTGAGATTATAAATTTGTTCATCTGAAGGTTGTCACAAGGTATAAATATCATGGTGATCTTATTTTAAACCTTTACTTTCAATACTGTAAAGTTATAATCCAAGTAATACTTGAAACTTTGGGTCAGGTTTTGAAAAAAAATAACATCAAAACCTAAAGGACTTTTGCACATGAATTTTTTTGATGGGTCAATTTAATTTGTAACAAAGTCATCTTTCTCTGAGATATCTGTCTCACACTCTTCTAACTAGTCCAATGTTTGCATGGGATTTCACCATCAATGTTGCAGGCGAAGGTATCTGTTTACAGGAAGTTACAACTCTCAATTAAAGCTAACTAAAAACTACAGCTGCACCCCGCGAGACATGTTTGTAAATGTCTTACCGCTCCTACTTTGTTTCCATAAGGTGTTGAACCTGTTTGGTGTAGCTTCTTCCTCAAGTACCCTAGCGATAAAGTCAGACATCATTTGTATATTTGTGTATAGTATTTGTGTCTGTGTGTTTTGGTGAGAGTTTCAGTATACTTTAGATTTGCATGCCTTGCTTTGGGATGCTAATTTATTTTCCGTGCCAGTATGTGTCTCAGCGGCTTGCATCTCTTTGGAGCACCTTAGCCAACCTCTGTAACATGTCTGTTCTCATTAGGATGTGTTGGTATGGTTGCAGAGCACAGGGAGAGGCTGCATCCAGCCTTTTGTATCCTGCCAGATGTGTTGCACACAGAGAGCCTCGTCTATTTGTTTCCCCTTACTCAAGGAAATATCTAGTTTCTTTTTGTCAGTGTTGCTCAGGCACAATTTAAACTCCTGAAACATTATGTCACTGCGGAAAAAGACCTCCTTCTTTAACAATGGTGTGGGCGCCAAAGTGGGGCGTGAACTTTGAGGGGTCCCCTTGAATATTGTTTGAAAATATTAAGCAGTGAGCATTGACAGTTGAGCTGATTCTTTGGAAGTGAAACACACCTGGGTCTTATTTCAAAAGATCTATGTCAAGTAGTTGAAACTAGCACATCTTGGATTTCTCTGTGAAAAAATTCGAAATTTGAGAAACGTGAATAAATGTCTGTGACGCCACAGAGCTCGTGAAAGGTTTGCCCTTGTCCACCGAGGTTATATAATGTAGCGGTTAAAATATCCTTCTCCTTGTCTTCACTTATTTCCCTGGCACAGTGCTCAGTGAGTACTTAGTGAAGTGGGAAGGCCGGGGCTTGAACACGGAAAGGGGAGCAGTGCAGCAAGAACGGCTTTCTTAACTTTCAAGTCTCATCTTTATGCCTGCCAGCAGTTGATGTTCTTCACTCAAGGAGCAAATTGAGTTTGCATGCCTTGATAACTCATTAACACAACCTTTGCCGCACTTCACCAATGCCCCTGTGTATTTGAACATCATCCATTTTTAATAGTTTTGTATGGAGAAATTAATTTAATATGATGTCAAGGGCAGTTTTTTCTTGGCAAATGTGACATGAACATGTCTGAGTGCCCATTTGTGTTTTTATTTCACACATGCAGTGGTTATTCAATATACTGACATGGAACCATAAAAAAAATCCTTATTTATTAATTCATTTTTATTTTTTTCATATTCATCTCAAGGGTACAATGGAGAAAACACTGAATATACTCTTATGACATTGGTTGGTTTACAAATCCTTGCAATGAATTGTTGGAATGTGGAGTGCATTAGCTGAGCTGAAAGGTGGCCCAAACATCGTTCCAACCATAATGAGCAGTTCCATTTCGTAAGGATTTCAGCCTGCAGAATGTCATCATCCAGGCTCACATTAACTCACAAAAACCACAAACGGCGTCAGATACCGCCTAGCTTTTAGAGAAATGTGGCTGAAGGACAAACGTACACCAAGGAATGATCAGCTATTTAAGACACACAGGTTCAGGAAGTAGAGGCCCTCATTGCAGCTGCTGCATTAGTGCTGAATATGTGCGCTTTACAGGGGGGTTTCCACTCTACATGTCAGTTACCGTAAGAAATTGCAATTCCTGCCTTTGATATAATTGAATAATAGGGTAGTTGTATTTTTGAACCAGTCTAAGAATGCTGGTAATTCCCTACTAAATGTTAAATTGAATATAATATAGATTAAATGTATTTTAGCTCCTTTATGCATATTTTAGCAAATAACATCCATAATGTAATATTTTTCACCACAGCTGCATGACCTGTCCTCCGTACCTGTTGTCATCTGTTAAAATTTAGTACATTAGGCCACTGGCATCCAGTCGAATCACCTTGGTCAGACATTTATTGGACCAATCAGCATATCTCATATGTCCAAGGCTATATTTTGTCGCAAATTTTAATTATTCTGACGATAATGATTTTGATAGATGGTGACTGTGGGCAGCGAAAGGTGTTTGAAATGGATTTGACATTTTAGTCGTATTTGCCTGTTATTGTTGTTGCTTGTGCTGCGTTAAGATTTGTGCTGCCGGGATCATGAAAATTTTACGTTGTGGCCGTTACACCATGTAAAAACGTATCCATAAAGACTTTGTGATTGTAAGTGAATGTTTTTCCCTTCTTCTCGCTCTCTCTTTTGAGCAACCTCGCCCATTGAGACAAAGCATTTGGTAGTATCGCAGATTAAGATTAACAAACTGACCTAAAATGAAATTTCTTATCAAAAAAGATTCCAACTATCTTGACTCACAAACCACATATACTGTATTTTGGCCGGCACCTGTTTAGCTCAAGTATTTTCTGCTATTTTGGCTGTAGAGTGCTGAACATCTTCAGACAATTCCATTCATTCATTTGTTCGAGAGTAGACATTCATTACTGTGACAAGTCTATTATCTTTTTTTGTATTGCATTAAAAGAACAGTATATAAAAACTAATAACAGTGGCTAAGTGACTTCTGTGCAATTTAATTAAAATTATGTTTCACTTTCCTTTGTTTTATTTTGTTTTAATGCTTTATTTGATAGGGACTTGCAGTATCAGGAAAGTAATAGCCCTTCTACTTGATTAGGATGATTTTGATGATGATGATGATTCATCTGGTATCAATCTACACGTGCCCCATGCTCACCGATCATATCCTCTCATTTTCTCTTTTTTTCCTCAGGATACCAGAGGGTCAAGTAGAAGCTGGGTCCCTGGCTGCAGGGCGACTGCGATCCTTGGAGGACGAGCTTACCAGAGCCAAACAGAAGATCCACAGCTTCCAGAAACTCACTGGAGATGGTGAGCAGGGCAAGCCCACCGAAAAGGTGGTAGAAAAGCATTTAGGGAAGGGTTTAGAGTTATGAAAGGATTGATTTGGGGCTGACATCCATCCATTTTTCAACCCACTTAATCCTGGTCAGGGTCCTGGTGGCAACAAAGCAATCCAGATGTCCCCTTTCCCCTGTAATTTATTTGGCCAGTCAAGAGATGCCCTGGTGTCTCCTTTTTGTCAAATGTACCCGGTTCACCTCCAAAAGCAGACGTTCAGGGCGCATCCTTACAAGATGCCAAAACTACCTCAACAGACTCCATGTGGAGAAACTGTAGCTGTCCTCTGAGGTTCTCCTGGATTCATGGCCGTAGACGAGGGTGGGAGCGAAGACCAACTGGTAAATTGCGATCCTCACCTTGCAGCTCAGCTCCTTCTTCACTGTTACTCTCCGCTGCAGCGCCCGCATCACTGGGCCCAACTGGCAAACAATCTCCCGATCCCTTCTACCATCATTTGTGAATTAGACCCTGAGATAGCTAAACTCCTCCACATGGAGGAGTTTCTCCTCCCTTTGACCGGTTCACCTTGGGAGACCTTATCAGGAACATGAAGCTCCTGACAACGTAGCTCCGGGTGATCACTGAAACTCGTATGCCCTTCTACCAGGACAAGGCCACAATTCAGGAAAGGGGGGCTGGCTGGCTCTGTCATGAAAGCATATGGCAATTTGTGAGCTTTTGACTGCAGTTAGAATCCAAGGCTAGGCCACTGCTAAAGCTACTGTAGCTCAGCCCTGATGAGGGCAGAGCTCTGCTGATGAATGCGCATGGTTATGTGTGGCTTTCTAAGCAGCGGTCAGAGGGCCAGGCAAGCTGTCAGGTGAGCAGGGAAATGTGCAAATGACGCAGAGGCAGTGTAACTGTCCCAATGGCAGAATGGAAGTGAGAGTGGAGAGAGAGAAGAGACAGAAAATAAAGGACGTGATTGTGGAGGGCAGCACAGGGTCAGCCTTTCCATCTTGCCGCAGGGGAAGAAAAAGCTAAAAATACCCTCCAGCTTTTTCCATGAAGAGATGGGGTGAGAAGAAGAGGAAAGACAGCGAGAAATGGAAAGGAAAAAATTGCTTTTCCTGTTCCAGCTCCCAACTCCTCCTCCCGCTTGAAGCTGTCCTTCCTACCCCTGTGCAGAAACCAGAGCAAGCAGCTGTGTTATCCATGTGGGTCACTCCACATTGTTTGTCCTGGGTGGAGTATAGAGTTCCTTCCTGTTGTCAGACCACTGTGAGAAAAACACGTGGGATAGAGCTACAAGGCACTGACACGGTGATCAAGTGCTCCTCAATGAGGTCAAAGGCACATTGAGGGACAAAGACAGAGAACGAGAGACAAACATTTTAATGGTTTCATCCTGAAAAGGTGCTCACGCCAGATGCCTCTGCATTCTCCTACTTGAGTACCACGATCCACTTTTCCATCCATGCGATATCATTAAACATTTCTTTTCGTTCTTTCATCCTGCATTCCTTGTGCTTAGAATATTGTTTGATGTTTTTGGCTCATATGTGTTCCTCAAATGTCATGCCAACTCAGTTATGTATGTCGGTGCGACATAAGGTTAGAGTACGTGTTGTTGCAATGTATTTACTTTTACCCCCTGCAGGCCCTGGGCCCACTGAGGAGGAGTTGCGGAGGAGGGTGGAGAACGGCGTTAAGGAATTCTGGTACTTTGTCCGCAGCGAGGTGAAGAAATTGGCCAATGTGGAACCAGGCGAGCGGCAGAAATATGCCGATACACTGCTACAGGACCTGGGACATCAGGAAAGGTGAGCATGTGGTTCGCTGTAGAATTGATTATCCATCAGTTACACAACAAACTGCATCTACGACAACGGTAAAGCAGCTCTGTGTAATATAATTTTTATTAGACTCGGTTACTGGGTCATCTGCAGGATACACTTTAAGCGTTTATAATGACCAAAGGTCATACACACACCTTTAGTCATCTGGATGACTGGCTTAATCACAGCTGAGGAGAGAAAGACCTGGTGTCACTTACCCAAGCTGTTGATCCAGCTCAAGTGGCTTACAGGGTGTAATGTCTCCCTCATTGTTACCTACACTGCTGTCCAAAAGCTGATTCCTAAGCCTACACAAACTTACACACATTTACAGCAGCACACAAACTTTCTCTCTGAAACTCATATGTTTCCTTGTCTGAACTCCAGGCAAACGCTGAGAGAGCAGGCACACATGCTGTGGGGGCAGTAAGGTGGAAAGAGTGCTGACATACTTAAGAATACTCAAGTTAGAAAGTGACCAAGTACCACAAAGCAGAATGGTCTGCATTCATGAAAAAAGACATTGTCACACATACACACACACACACGTATGTATATGTATGTATATATATAATGGAGAATAGCATGAAGCCTGTACACAAAAAAGGCTTCTATACTCTTTTCCACTCTTTGGAACAGAAAACTTTTGCTGCCAATGTGTCCTTGATGTCTCATTCTGTTAAAATCATATTTTTTTATGTTTCTGTTCTTTTATGATGTATGCAAATGAATACACAAGTGACAGCATTACATTCATCTATGTCATTTGTCATCAGGAATCAACTCTTGCATGAGTTTGTGTGAGAACAGGATTTCGGGTGTGTAATAGTAACGTAATTAATCAGTGATTAGTTCTGTTAAGTGCACAGCGTAAAATTGACAAAATGACAGAAAACAAGGAAGAGAGTCTGTAGATGTTCCGTACATGATGACAAGCTTCTGTCTGCATTTAGCCTTAAAGCAATAAGGTGTTTATTTCCAATCCGCTCGTTGGGGTCTTTGCTGTGGAGGATTTCACAGAGTGGATGCTGGGATAGGTGCCAACCCACTGCACAGAATAAATGGGTATAGAAAATGGATGGATGCTCGAGTTAATTAGTGATTGATAGTTGGTATTATGCATATGCATGCACAAATACTTATCTTAATATACTAATGTAACTACTAAGAGACCAATCTGCAATCTTGCCAAACAACGCTAAAACAAATACTCGAGCTACACATCAGGCTAAACTGTGTTTAAACCTGTTGTCCATTTGCTTTTACTAATGGTTGAATTTGGTTTAAAAAATTTCAAACAACTTGAAATTTTATTGGTTATTGGTTTTTACGTGTCTGGAGGCTGGAGCTTGAAAATCAAAACTGGATGAATGCTCTTTGTCCAGTGATGTTGTAGCAATGTACGATGGAAGCAGGGTTGGCATATGTGCCTTGCAGATGTATGATGGCACAGTGTACTTTTTGGTAGTTAGGCTGTTTTGTCTGTAGTTGCTGGAAAGTTCTCAGTCACCGTTTTACTCCAAAATGACTGAATGTGCCTTGTTGTTGGTCCAAAACCAGTTTGGATGTTCTGACAACTTAATGAACTGCAAATCAGCCATACTTCAAACTAAAAAGACTAAATATAAATCCTTAAGAAAGAAGTGTACCTTATTGATCCCCATAGGGAAATTAATTCGCTGCATTTTAACCCATCATCAATGAGGAGCAAACACACACACACATAACAGAGCCCAGGGACCAACTCCAGATCTTCCACCTTTGCCTTGGTCAGGGGCAATGGCAGGAGTGATTAACCTAAGGTACATGTTTTTGTGGGTGGGCGAAACTAGAGCCACAGACACGGGGAGATCACGCAAACTCCACACAGAAAGGTGTGGAGGTCGACCCCGGTATTCAAACCCACGACCTTCTGTGAGGCAACAGTGCTAACCACCATGCCTCCGTGCTGCCCTTAATAAGTTTACCTACTTAAAAACCAAGTCTATCATTGTTGTGTGGTGTCGAGGCTTATTAATAATCCCAGTTGGTGCCCAAGTCCTTTTCTGCTGTCTTCGTCGGTCTCCTTTCTCACCTGGCCTGTTGATTCATGCTGTTATGTTAAACGGATGGTAATTGGCCTCCAATCAGAGCTGATAATCAGAACTGAGAGCTGCTGTGCTCTTGTCACCAAATCCAGTGGCTACAGCCACAGCGTCTGCAGTTTCAGCCAAGCCTCAGCAGTGGGAAACCCACAGGCTTTATGCACTAAAGAGCACATTCATCCACACAAGAGTTTACACTCGATACATATGCAGAACGGTAGGATTTCGGAATTGTGCAGTGTCCCCCTGCGATGCTGCCAATGCCCTCAGTGGCTGTCTGCTCATTCTTTCTTGTTAATTCCTGTGGCCAGCAAGGTTTTCTTTTCCTTCCCACATAGGGTTGTGAGCGTGCCAGCAGAACAGAGCACATGGAAGAGAGTACACGGTACAAAGCATGGTCCGTGCATTGTCTGCGCGTGTGTATGTGTTTGTCCTTGCATGCACCACTGATTATATGCAGAAGATGTGCAGGATGTGACTGATTTGGGTCAAGGAAGTGAGTAATAAATTAAGCCTGTGTGAGTGTGTGATGTTTTTCCATATGTCCTCACCCACAGATCTTGATCATGTTTATAAATGGATGGCCACGATTTGATAGGGAATTTGTCTATGTCGTACACTGCCTAATATGCTTGCCGATAGAAAGAACTCAAGTAGAAAGACACTGTTGTCGCCAAACATTCAAATGGAGATGACAACCTTGTGATCGAGGGTAATGTTTAACTTACATGTTTAACTTAGCACACTCATCAACAGATTACTGAGATAATGTCACACTGAATAGGAAATGCTGCCACGTAAATAACGGGTTTCACATGCACTGGGGCAGGGTAGGAGCGAAGAGACAGAGGCAGCTTGTCTTTTAAGGTCCCAATTTAATTCCTTTCGCAATAACAATGTGACAGAGTATATCGTCTCAACATTAACGGCTAACACTACTAAAAACAAACAACCCAGTACTCTCGCCTGCTCTCACTTGAAGCTCATGAGGTCTAATCTCAACCCTTAAAGGGCCCGCAGAACATTAAGGTGAATGTCGCACAGCAGTTTTTAGTGCAGCCGCTACACTATGATCTAATCATGTGTTGCATAACGAATTAAAGCCAAACTGTATCTTTCTTCAAAAATCACCAGATTGCAGTTTAGCTACTATAGCCGGTCTACCTGGTGCAGACCTTCTTGTCTGTTTGGAAATGTGTTTGATAATAACATCTCTGATTTTAATTTTTTTAAACAATCTAGCATTTTTTTTCACTTTATTTTGTATAACAATTATAGTTGGAAATCGGATGGAAAAACTCAGGATGGGTGAAAATGAGACTGTAAAAATAGCCTGCGCACAGTTTCCTCTTTTAACTTACTTTAAAGAACATTTGCATTTGCTCCAAGTGTTTCTCTTCACTCTCTATTACTGGAAGCTTCTAGATGACCTTATTTTTGTAAACTGTACGGATAATTGCCATCTTGATGCAAGAAGCACATCAACATTTGAGAGAGACCGGGAACACTGGTGGAAATTGGCTTAAATACATTTTTCTTTTGAGAATAAAATCTGTGCACTTTTCTGTGAAAACACAAAAATCTCAAACGAGGGAGTCCAAATTTTTTGCCTCAAGGAAGTGGTACTCAGTGGTGCTTCACACTTACATGGTACACTCTGGTATACTCTGGATTCAAACTGGAATATGTTTTTCTCTTGGGTTTGATTCATTTGTGCAGGTCTGCAAACAGCAATCACAGTTGATAACACACAAACAAAAGCACTACCAAGACATTTTGAAGGAGCAATCTCGGTCTGGTTTTGAAATAACCCTGGTGTTTTGTTCATGGTCTATCAAAGATGGTTCTCTGCCGACTATAGAGCATTTTGTTGATCCAGATGCTTCTAGAACCAGAGACGGCTAGGTTTGCATGTAAATTATGTAAATCCCTGACTACTCATAGCAAATCAAATGGATGCTTCGAAAAGGTTTTAACGTATCAGTCTTGCCTCACATGTTTTGGGATTAACATGTCCATATTGCTCAACATAAATTTTGCAATATATTACTTTTGAATGGGGCTGTCACAATTGATTATTTTGATAAATGATTTTTCTATTAATAGTAAATACTAAAAGGCATCTTGAAACCATTTACTAAATAAACTTAATTTTATTTTAAAATTATGTGAAAATAAGCATTTCTATTTATTTTAATTAAACAAATTCACAACAATCCCTCAACATATACAGTAATATGGGCTACATATTGAACAAGTCTTCCCCAGATCTAAAAAACAACTTTGTTATCTGGCCATTCAACATGAACATGTGCCTTTGTGAAAATGGCATTTCTGTGCAACTAGAATTTCATCTGACATCGTTCACAATGCTGTTAGGGAGCACCTTAGATTGCTGGGGTGAACAAGGAAAAGACCCGCGGTCCAGCAGAGGCTGTTTCTTAGTGTAAGAGTTGCAAGGCGGACAAATTAAAATAGCCAATTTTTCATCCAAATTTATAATATTTTTAATAAATAATCACAATTTGACCAATTAGCAAAAACTAACTGTAAGCTCTAGTGTTGTAATGCTATAATAACGTGTATTTTGTCATTTCGCATGAATTTTATACAGTCTATTTTGCTTTCAAATGATTATGACCTACATAACTGCCGGTTTACAATTTCTTTTGCTGTCTAGAGGTACAGAGACAGATCCTCAATCGTCTATGAGGGTCTTAGCCATATTACGGAATATTCTTCGTCCTTAGAGATTATTAATTGTCAAGCCAACTTTGTGGCACATTATCGCCACCTACTGGGCTGTGACGTAATTACTGAGCACTCAAGGAAATCAAATTTTATTCGTGGATTTTTTTTTTTTATCTTCGAGTAGTCAATTATAACCAAGTATTCGTGGCAGCCCTCATTTTGAATTACTTTTTTGAATGAACTTCATGTCTGACATCCCCAAAATAATGAGTTTTGACAAGGACCGCCTCTGTTATTGGCATACAGTAACTTACACCTGTTTTGATTTTATCAGAGGACTCAAAACATTGTTTATCAAATTATATTATGTTCCCCTTATGTGAATAAAAGTAAAATTCAAGTGTGTGGGTATGTGTGTGTGTCTGTGTCGGCAGGTCCATCATGACAGACTTGTACTACCTCAGCCAGGCAGATGGAGTGGGCGAGTGGAGAACGAAGGAGGCCAAGGACCTGTCGGATCTGGTCCAGAACAGAATCACCTACCTACAGGTATCCACAGGCACACCTGCTGCTCATCCAGCTGGCCTCCTACTCACACACATACACACACATACTTCTACACAGAAGCATATACACACACACATGCATGTCATCTCAGTAGTCATAAATACACATACACCTTTAGCATTCATGCCAGTCCTTCCCCTCGCACATGCAGAATCAAACGTGCATTTTTCAGGACAACTTTCACATTTCGTTCTTCTCATTTGCACCTCCCATGTATGTCAGCATCGCTTTCCGCGAAGAGCAGGTGTGGGGTGTGACAGCAGATCTGGCTGTTTGAGCATCCGGATGTGACAAAAATGATTCTTGTTGTTTGTCAGCTGTAGTGGCACATGCAGACACACATACACTAAAACACACATGTAGCAAGACAGAGATGTGTATGCAGGCTTACAAAAACACCTACTTCGTCCAAAAACAGAAACACGTGTATATCCAGGCTGATAGTTTGATAGATACACACACACACAGGCATATGCTTTATAGGCATACATGTAGATACACACACACACACACACGTATAGTGAAAC
>OMNV01016017.1:40223-50715 GCA_900303265.1 Brotula barbata | reverse complement strand
TTTATATATACTATTTTTTTATACATATAATATGCTGTGCAAGTTATGGTCTAAAAAGTGAAAATGGTATTTACGGCGCTACCATTGGGCTGACTGGTACCAAAGTATCCTTGGGTCACCTGCAATTATTGAAACCCGTTAGTAAAATGTTTGACATTTTTGGGGATTATCTCCTTGTTTGCGGTAATAATATGCAGGATTATACAGTATGTGTGCAATTTACAGCCAGGTAAATCCAGTATGAAATACATTTATGATGATGGTGGTGATGAAGATGATGATGATGATGATGAAACGTGTCTCTCTCCAGATTATTCTTATGACTTCAACCTGAGTGAGAGTGACGGTCCTCCCACTACGTATCTCCCTGAGGGCTTCACCTACGTCCCCTCACAGGTTTGCCCTGAGAGACTCCCCTCTATGAGTAAGTCCACACACACACACACACACACGTGTGTTGTACATAACCCTAGATCTATAAAGCTCTATTAGAAAAATGACATTTGTCAGCTGCAGTGTATAATGTCATTTGCAGACAAATCAGTGAGTGATTTGCTGTATTTGTTGGAATTATCAGCAGCAATACGCTTCAGCACGCACATTTCATTTCTGCCTTAATTGATGATGCATGCAAGTACGCTGTAATGACACAGAATACATTAACCCAGCAGTCTGTGCCCCAGATTGCTCAACTGTTACAAGCTTTGACAAGCATTGTTCTTTATTTCCGTGTTCACATCCCCCTCCCTCTCCCGTGACATTCCATTGATGTGTTCTTGATCTTATTCTTTTACTCATCTCCCTGTTAGTACTTCATCTCGCTCACATGCTTGGATTACTTTTTTCTCTTGGTGTCTTCCTCCCACACGGATCCGCATTCTGATGTCTCTCTCTCTCACACACACACAGAGGGCAGGTTGGAGGTGAATATGAGTGAGATATCGCTGCAGGAGGTGGAGAGGTCCTTGCTGGAGGGAGAGCCCAGGATTGCGCTAGGAGGCTACTGGAAGCCTGATGACTGTGTACCTCGCTGGAAGGTATGGGTGTGGATGAGATGCGGTTAAAACTGCTTGCACATACATTTCCTCACATTAACAGGAGCGACACCAACCATGTCACGCATTAACCATGTCACCATGATGCGTCTTGGCTTGGACAAATCACACATTTCTCCTTGAAATTCCTGACATTTGGGTTGCAGAGCTCGGGCAGTATAAAACTTACAATAAAGTTGAAATGCACCCAACAACACACTCCTATGCGCGCTGCCAGAGCCCTCACCTGCTGACTCTATTGTTTGCTTTACAAATTTGTATAACGAGGGCAGTTGCACAATTAGCTACAGCCCAAACACACTACCTTTGTTTTGTGTGGAATCCACCCTGTCACTCAACTCACTCACGCTGTCAAAGACCAATCAGAGAACAAAAAGCGTCAGACTCGAGCAGACTCCTTCACTTTGCTAACTTGTCTTTGTCTCTTCTTAACCACGAAGTCTTGCTTTCCATCTCTGTTTTCAGCTTGTCTCTATCTCTCTCCCTCTCTCTCTCTCGCTCTCTCTCTGTCTCCCTGTCTCTCTGTCAAAGGCTTTATTAGCATGACCATATGGATTTGCATTATTGCCAAAGCTTTGTGTACGATGAAACATCAAAAAGGGAGAGGAAAAAGCACAAAATAGTGTAAATAGGTCAGAAATAAGAGAAACCGTTGAAGGAACAATTTAATAAACATATTCTTTGTCTTTCATTCTTTCTTTCTTTCTTTCTTTCCTTCCTTCTGTCTTTCTCTCCTGATGCGTGTCAGATGTCAATGTGAAGCTGCCACTGTTTTGTCTCAAGCCTTTGTTGTAATCAGGGTTATTTATTTCCTGGACTCTTTTCCAGGCCCCTCCTGTGAGATCGTGACTTTGTGCTTTTTGTGGTCTAATTTCCTTAGAGGTTGACACAACAATCTCATCTCCCACACACTGAAGTGCATCTGCATGTGTTTGCACATGTGTCTCATGTTTTTTTGTGGTCTGCTCCATTCTGCCATCCCAGGTTGCAATCCTAGTCCCATTCCGGAACCGTCACGAACACTTACCCATCCTTCTGAGACACCTGGTGCCACTGCTACAAAAACAGAGACTCCAGTTTGCCTTTTACGTCATCGAGCAGGTAACCACACATGCACAGTCGGGAATTAATAATGATTTACAGATTCATCCTTGGACAAGTGATACAAATGATTGTATGTTACTGATAAATGCAAACCGGTCCTTCGGTCCCTCCCTCTAGGCGGGCATCGAGCCATTTAATCGAGCTATGTTGTTCAACGTGGGGTACAAGGAGGCCATGAAGGACCTGGACTGGGACTGTCTAATCTTCCACGACGTGGACCACATGATGGAGAACGACAGGAACTATTACGGTTGTTCAGACATGCCCCGACACTTTGCAGTCAAGCTCGACAAGTATTCCTACATGTGAGTGTACGGACGGCCTCCTTGATGTACAGTAAATTTGCGAATGACTTTGTTTTAATCGCTGTGATTGTCCCTTGTAGGCTTCCATATGCTGAGTTCTTTGGGGGTGTCAGTGGTCTGACCGTGAAGCAGTTCAAAACCATCAATGGATTTCCTAATGCGTTCTGGGGCTGGGGGGGAGAGGACGATGACCTCTGGAACAGGTGATCACACACACACACACACATAGAGGGATCGGTTTTGGGCGGCTGGCACAGTGCAGTCTTTTGTTTTGTTTTGTTTTTTTGCTCCATTTGTCTTTGTCGCACAGCATTGTTGTCCCTCCCCCAACGTCCATAGACAACCCACAGACTGTACACACTCATGCCTGGAAAAGTAAACGGCTAAATGACAGACCATAGATCTTGCATTGCTTCCCCTACGTTAGGAGCACTTCTCTATACGGTCTCGTGTTTTTGGTCAACAGACAACCACAGACATTGTAATGTGATAGATGATAATGAAAGAAGTAATAATTGCAACGCTCACTGTAATAGCTTCTACGGTTTACGGGCACAATAGTTGCTTTGACTCAGTGTTTGGTTTTGTTTTTTTTAATGCATTTGATGTTTACACAGGGTGCAGTTTGCCAATTACACAGTGAGCAGGCCACACGGAGACCAGGGACGCTACATGTCCATTCCTCATCACCATCGTGGGGAAGTCCAGTTCTTAGGAAGGTTGGCGCTGCTCATGCATGACACACACACACACACACACACACACACACACACACACACACACACACACACACCAGTAAAAAGTAGAAGCCAGTGGTTGTAGTGAGGTCCAGGCTCATGTGATGTAAACCAGTCACATGAGGAGTCAGAGCATTGACATTACGAGTATTTCTACTCTTTGAAAGACTTTGCATGTGATACACTTGTGTAAGCCAGAGGGCTGCATTCCAATCATTCTTTCTCTGCACCATTGCTAAGTTTCTCAACAGACCTAAATCAATAAATGTTTGTCTTAACCATAGACTGTAACACAATTTCATCATATTTCACAATCTGGTTACACGTACATATTTAATTAAACTAAATGAACAGCAGCTGGCATGTGAATGAAAGGCATCCCTGACTAAAGACATTCCCAAGCGTCTTCTCTTCGTCTTTTTTGGCTGATTTATGGATTTGTTTTCTCCTGCAGGTACAGTCTGCTCCGTCATTCAAAGGAAAGGCAGAAGGTGGACGGTCTCAACAATTTAAACTACTCCCCCCTTGTGTCCAGGAGGCCTCTCTACACCAACATCACCGTAAGCTTGAGCAGAAAGCTCGCACCCGTGGCCGACTACTGACGCAGACGCAGCCTGACCGCAAAGGCTACCCGGGAAACAAAGTCCTCTGGGACATCAGCCATATCTCACAAGTCGCAGCACTGCTTAGGAGGTCTTAGCCGATCAACTATTTGCTTTCTTTGTTTTGTTTGTATGCAAAAATGGAGACTTGCATAAGTATGTTTGTTGAATCATAAAAGAGAATAGGGATGAATGTTGCGCTCGTTCGTGCCACAGTCCAACGCTCCCTTCATCCGGGCTTATCTCGTCCTCGCTCTCCACATGCCTTTTGCACCGTTTTGGCCTTCAGCGTCCATTTATCCATACCTGTTTTTAATCACTTTACCATCAGTTCAGCTCTACACCGTTGTGCTTGCTATGAAAACAGGCCATAATGCACATTCAAAGACACACACACACACACACACAGACATGTGCATGCACATTTGCACAGTTAGACATAGATGTGCTGACATTGTCCCAGAGGCTTTGATTTTACTTTGCTCTCACTCTCGCACATGCACGCTCCGATAGCAGTGAACCTGCGAAAACGTGTATGCACACACACAACAACATACACAGCAAGTTAACAGAGCGGACTCATGCAGCTGGTTCTGCAGAAGGTATGCCAAATATAAGAAAGCAAGTGAAAATGGAATGAAGAGTGAGTGTTTTCAAAATTATATTCATATATGTATGTATGTATGTACAAATATACATATATATATACAAACATACATACATATATACAGTATATACATATATATACGTGAACTAGTTTATCATAAGTTGAGAGTCTATCTGTTGTCACATAGCATTGTGATGTTTGTGTTTGCATCGTTGCGCGGGATGTTCTGCCTGTGTATTGGAGAGCAACGCTCGTCCTGATAGCAATAAGCTGTGATATCAGACAGCAGAACTGACACCTGACTTCCTCAACACACAGATGCAATATCACGGGTGCTATCAAACCCTTACTGGACTACAGAGGAGCAACTGCATATGCAAACTTCACAATCGACACACCTTTGCCTAAGCAATCACACCATGCTATGTCGGATCCCGTGTGCGTGTGTGTGTGTGTGTATGTGGATAGAAGTAAGGGAGAGCTATGCAAATGGCCACGTTAGCGATGCTGTTGTCAGTGCTCCATCTTCAAGATGACCCTCAGGTGGCTTTGCCCCTGAAACTGTGATGGGCCAGAGAGACACAAGCTTTGTTGTTTTATTTCACATCACGCACACTTCATAAATCTTTATTCAGCTCCACTTTTGTTTTTGTTTTATTTTGTTTTGTTTTGTTGTTTTTTTGTTTTTTTTATGGAAGACAATAGCAAGTAGAGGATACTTGATTTGCTGCTGCTTTTCAAGTGTTTCAGCGATGCAGCTCTTCACCAGCTGATCTGTGGCTGCCTTTATGTTGGACTGGAACTTCTTTGTTGGGACTGCGATGTGAATGCAGCTCCCAGAGGTCACATGAGAAGCAGCAGATTAGCTGAGTTAGCTCGTGGCCGGCGTTTGGCCTGGCGAGGCGTTGCTCTGTGGTGTCAGCCTCACTAGAGTTTTTGTTAGGTGGCACGCAACCTAACACTGCTGTGACACAGACTGATGGTAGTCTGGGAGAACACTGCGCTTCTAAAATGACCCACCCGCTCTTATTTGTGTGTTTGACAGTATTGGGTCTGAGTGAAATGTTCCAATACTGTAGTCCTGTTTAAAAAAAAAAAAAAAAAAAACTACAAAAAAAAACCTAAATAATAGACATACACGCACACACACATGCACACACACAGACACACACTTTTAAGTCACTGTCTGCCCTAGTCATGCAGCTACTTCATTTCACACAGATCGCCTTGTATGCATGTCTTACAGATGTATCTTTCGGGGAAAATGTGGATGGTGGAATAATTGTTGTGTTCCCACGATGATAGTGAAGAGGCTGGACCTCGTTTTATTTATTTGATCTTTTATGGATTATTCCCTTTAATTGTTTTTATTTTCTCACACTTGATATGATCATTTAGCAGGGGACACGTGACAGACTGTGTTACATGCACTGAAACTTGTAGTTCTGTGTATTTGCTTGGGATTGGGAGGTCTGTGAAAATGGGGGGATGGGGTTGGGGTGGCGGATGTTGGGACCCGTAGCCTGGTGTGTATTAATGTGCTGAACGGACACATCGGAGGAGGCCATTTTGTTTGACGACCACAGGAAGAGCAAGACGCCTAATCAGAACGTGCTCGTTGTCGCCGTCTTCTGCTGAGCTCCTTCCATGTGTGAATTGAAACTCAATGGTGCTGACCTCTTAGATCTCCCAGTAAGGGAGTCACTCACAACGTGCTTACTGGAACCACTTCAGACGTCACAAAAGCCACTACAACTCGGATTTTATACAACTTTGATTTACCAGCAGCGTTGCGTACAGGTTGATTTATTTTTCTTTATTCTGACACTGAAACGACTCCACGCATTGCGCGTTCGACTTCCTCTCCGCGACCAGAAGCACTTCTTTACCTCCTAGCCAATCCAGAGGGGCTCAGCGGAAGACGCAGACAGCCGCAGCACGCGTGTTATGTTTTCTTTTCCATGTGTGTTTGAGTGAAATGGCAGAACCCGTCAGAGGTCCAACTGTCCTCCCATGTGTTTATATATTTTTTGTCTATTCTGCACTGATAAGAGATTGATTTATAATGACCTGGTAATGGAAAACTTACAGTTTCTTTCCAGTTCTTGGCACTCACGTGATACACAGTTCATTTATGTGTTGTATTTTCATTGCTTTAAATTACAAAGCTACATGGACATGTAATAATTAAAGCCAAATGGGTTTAGTTTGAGTATATAAATCGAAGAAGACTAACGGGATAAACAACATCATTCTCCTGATTTGATCTAAAACAGGAAACGGGCTGTTTTCTCTCGGTGATAAGAACACGGCGAAGTCTCGGTCTTGTCCGCTCCTGTGCGTGGTCTCAGTACGGACCAGACTAAGACTTCTGCTCTCTACGGCTCTATTGTACCATTTATCTCACTTATTCTGATCCATTCTGTGCCGGTTTAAATGATGGGACCATTCCTGGGACGCCTGACAGAACTGGCAGCCTTAAAGCTTGTTAATTTATTGCAGTGTTTTTCACTCGGGTTTTTATTTTAATTTTTTTACAAAGGAAATCTATTTAAATTGACAAAAAAGTGCATATCAGATAGTGACCATTGTTAATATTGTCGTGTGTAGTATTTTAGAAATTCTATAAGGTCTTAACTCACTGCAGATGCTAGCGTAATGAACAAGGCTTTGGAGGGGTTTGTCTGGGGATTTAACCGGTGCCATTTTCGTGCTCGTGCAGCTTCACAGCGACATCAACGTTTTTACATCACCGCGTCTCAGCACAGTCCCTTTTTTTGCCTAATTAAAAATATCCTCATCCTATAAATTTTGGATTTACAATCTCAAAGGCAGTTGTGCCTCCCAGCAGCAGCAGCGGCGTCCCCATTGTACTTGATATGCTGTAGTAATAGAAGAGACGTCCCATGGCAAGACGTGGACATCAATCACAGGATGAAACGTCCTCGTCTCCAAAAGGCACGTCTCTTTTACCGTAACAGCTGCTGGAGGAAGGTGTAGGTCTTAAGATTACACCTGAACCAGCGACACAATCTACTCCAAAACCTACACCTGATAACATTTTTGTATGAAAGTGACATAAAAAAAGAAAACCTTACAATTTGAAAATTGTTCTCCGATGGTAAGGAGGGAATTCTCCTTGAATTGAAGCCATTTGTCAAAACTTGATGTCAGCCTTATGTGTATCTGTTTGTGTATCAGCATATTATCTTTTGATTATTGGAAATTTGTATGATGGAGATTTTCTTTTATACCATCATTGTTATTGTCAAAGTACACCAATAAAACAAAACTTGTAAAGATTCGTCATCTCTCTGTCTACAGTCTGTATATTTTTAAATGTTTAGAATAATAAGGTGGTTATACTACACACGCAGGCGCACACATACACACACACACACACACACACACACACACACACACAAACAAGTCCTCTTTAGATTACTCTTCATTGCTTTGACAAAATCCAGAGCACACTGTCCCAGAGAGTGGCTGTGCTTTGGGAGCCTTGTAATTGTAATGATCAGTGCTGTCAAAGTTTATTAGTCTGCATGGATTCAAGAGGTAGGAGTGGAGGAGAGGACTTTATATACTTCTATTACACAGTAAACTCCTGCTTGAGCACTATCCGGGCTCCACCGACTCTGAAAGCAGTGTGGAACAAAGATCAACCTCACATGTCAACCATATGGGCAGTATTTCTGATACTTGAAATACAAAATAAACCAAAAACAAAACATGTTTTGTATATCATAGTTATTAGGAAGTCCAGATGTGCTTTGTATCAAACTTTAACTTAAACTTACTTTGAGGTTCTATGTTTTTGTGTTTTCAGTGTATTCAGTATTTTGACTCATTCATCCTGACATCTTAACAATAGTAGTAAGTTGTATGTTTGTTTAAATCCTTTTTTGGGGTTCATCATTTATAAATAAAATTTGTTGCTGTTTTTCTTTTTAAAGATAATCTCCTATCTTAAGGTTTCTGGCACTACATGTAGCATCGGTAAGTAGAGGCTAGCTAAGTCAAACTGTGTGTGAGCATTAGAGAGCACATCGACATTAAAGAAGAAATTATTTAGTTCATTTGGTTTCATCCATCGCTTTGCAAGAAATGTCGACGGACGTTTCATAAAATTAAAAAGCTTAAATATTAAATTAAATGGCAACACTAAGTAGCTAGTTAGCCATCAGCCAATGGTCTGATCCAGACAAAGCAGAATTCCACAGTGTCAAAAGTCGGCTTGTAAGTCAGTTTTGGACACTATATTGTGTCTTTTATTTTGATACATGTGCATACATTTGTTTTTTAAGTTCTCTTTCCAAATACATCTCTGCATGTCAAGAGTGCAAGGATACACACTATGCTTCTATGTGGACTGACAAATATCCACTGGCTAAATGTTGCTACATGTGTAACACGGGAACAGACTTGAGCTTTCCTTCAACTATCAGCGTGCATCCAGCATTCAGCGCAGCAGAGAGGCATAAATAAGTTAGTGTCTAATTGATAAATTGGCTGCAGGTGTGTTGATTAGACAATGCTGTATCCAATTACCATCAAGACTACAGCACCATGTGCCACGATGTCTCAAACACAAACATTCACTCAAAACAAATCCCACTGTCACCAGTATTTCTGTAAGTAATTATATTTGAAAGACATATTTCAAAAGCAGAATACTATTTTGTACTTTGGTGTCTCATCAATAAATCTCAATGTAGTTCATTCCAAAACAATTTAGGGTTGTGTACTTTGTACTTTCACTCAGGCATGCAAATATTTTGTCACTTTGTCAATTATTTTCCCTCCTAAATTATATGATTTAGTGTAGTGTTTAGTCATTTAGCATTAGTTGCAAAGTGTGTAATTGTATAAAACTTTTTGTATTGTTTACTTTTCGTGAATAATGTTTTGGGTTTTTGGGGGGGGGGGTGTTTTTGTTGTTTAGCTCCCAGCTAAATGTTTCTGACACCACATGTAGTGTCACTGAGTAGAAGCTAGCTAAGTTGAACAATGTGTGTCAGCATCGCAGTGGACGTCTAGAATAAAGAATGAATTATTTAGTTGATTTTATTGTCTGCAAAACATGTGAATCTAATGGATAATGGACATCTTGTGTTCAAATTGTTTAATGTTATACTGGAGGGCAAGGCTAGTTAGCTAGCTAGCCATCAGCTACTGGTGCATGCCAGACAAAGGAATTAAATCACTGAATAAATGTGCATTTGATTTATATTATGGTAGCAGCACATATTTTTGCATTTTAAAAGACTGTATTTTATTTAGATAGATATTTTTGCTAGTTATGTTGATACATTTGCAACAGGACTTTTTTCAGTTTGCATGTATTTTTGGCTGTGTTTGCTTATTCTTGATTGTCACACAATGAGAAAAATGGCATCGTTCACACTCAAACAAATTACCATTGTCTGTAGTTTCGGTTCACAGAAGTGGCTGCCATGTCTGGTCATCCAAGGTCATGGTATTTTGGGAAAAGACGTTTCCTTTTTAGCGAACTTCTCCTTTTTATAATCAGACTGTCTGTTATGTCATGCAGATTGCACAGCGGACAGCTCTGTGTTGTGGGCGTACGCATCCTGAGTCGGAGACAAAGATGACGCTTGTTGGGTTTTCCTGCGGATGAGACTCAAGAGAGGCAGCATGGAAAACGTGGAGCAAACAGAGACCTTTTGAGGAGAGGCCACTTAAGATTCATTAAATCTGAGCAGCTGCAACCCTGTGGCGTTTAGCACATTAACATCACGTCCACTCAAGTTAATTGTGGTCTCACAAAAGGAAATAAGAAGTGGTACGGATCAGTTGGATTGCAGCCTGGATGAATTTGCTTCTTGCGCTTTCTTCAGAAAAATAAAATGTAATGCATTTTTCCATTATGTGGGAAATCCAATTGATCTCTGTTGTAATGCTTCAGCCTCTCTTCTGGAGCATAACAGTGGTGGCAGTGTGTGTGTGTGTGTGTGTGTGTGTGTGTGTGTGTGTGTGTGTGTGTGTGTCGTAAGGGAAAAATGGGGACTTGGGAAAATGCCATCCAAGATCAGGCTCGCTCCAGGGAATTCTG
>OMNV01016017.1:0-40203 GCA_900303265.1 Brotula barbata | reverse complement strand
GCTGGAGTAGCCATATCTTAATGGAGTCTGTGAAACACAAGGCTTTGGTATGCTGACACCGCTGTCACTTAGCTGTCAGACACACACAGAGGGTCGCTCTTAAGATCTTAAGAGTTGTCCTGGCAAGTGTATTCATCACACACACACACACACGGACACTCACTCCAGTACACACAAACAATGTGCAAATCCATGCTAAATTCATCCACATGCACGCTCTCACCCGTTATGCCACAAAGGCTTTGATTGCAGCATCAATGAGTTTTGTGTGTATGTGTATGTGTGTGTCAAAGCAGGAATCTGCATGACTAAAGATCAGACTGAGTCTGAGGCCTTCTCTTCATCTCTCCTTCTAATACATGCCTGTGTGTGATAACAACTGCATCCCCTCTAAAGTCAGGATGAGCAGACGAGGCCCTCAGCTTTCCACAATGTTTGTGGCTTTGTTGTATCTTCTTCATGTTATCTTTTGTGTGCCGACATCCTGCTTTTAAGGGTCTATGCAGACATATGTGGTTGAAATTTGACGTCTAAGGAAAAGTTAATAATGGCGCCCTGCAGGTCACTGTGCATGTTGCACAATGGTTCATCTTGTGTGTGAGGAGCCTCGTGTTTGTGCTTGGATGTCACGTGAGTGTTAACATGTTTGTCATGATCTCAGGCATGTTGTAGCATCAATCTGTCTCTTTTATGCTGCTTTCTGTCCCTGTCTTCCAGGTCACCCATGGCACATCGTCTCTCCAAAGACAGTGAGGGCCCTGAGGCTCAAACTTCCAGCGCTCGGCTTTGCGCCGATGCATTGTTTTTGTGTGCACGTACGGGTGTGGAGATCTTTCTTGTTGCCTTGTTGTGACTCATGTCCTGTCAGGATTAGAGCCAAGGGACTCGTTGGCTGTAAACAAATCTGTTTCCTATTCACATATCATTCATATTCCTGGACTCCGCTCTCCTATCTGTCCGAGTGTGCATCCTCTCCTTTCCTTCTCCTTCCTTCCCTTGCTGTCACTTCCCCATCTATCAAGCACATCAACCCCTTGCTTCTTCCTCCCTCCTCTGACTGTTGCGCTCATCCTGCATCTGCTTGTCTTTTTCTCGCTTGTAATATGTTGTCCATCCTGCCTTTTCCCTTCTCTGATGTGTCGACCTCATTCCCTTGCCCTTCTCCTCTGACCTCCACCCTCTCCCCACATCCTGCCCCAGCAGCATTTGTTTTATTTTTATATTTAACTCTTGCTTTATCTTTCATTGCCTATTGACTGCTTCATCCTGTTCTGGTTTAGTGAGAGATGTTGTCTTTAAGGCTTACTTGCTGATTCTGTACGAGAGACCTGCTGACAGTGCTCCAGCGGTGCGGGGCTCAACCCATTTCTTTCCATTGGTTCCATCCTTCCTTCCTTCATTCATTATCAGTTTCACGTAACCTCTGACTCTACAAACATTTTAATGTCCTCCACACTTTCACCTAAAGACCTCCCCTCACGTCCTCATCACTGTGCAACCACCACAAATGATTTGTAAGGGCCTAATAAAGCCTTCTGTTGCACGCATTTTTAGCATATTTCAATTTGTCAAATTTCCATTTGTTAAAGTCAGAGCTTCTGAACAACTTATGAATCTGCGCTGCTGACTCTGTAAAGTCACACTTCAAACTCCTCCAGCCAATGTGCTGTGCAGCATGTAGTAATGATGCATTTCTGGTTCCCATTAGAAGCTGTCAGGCATTTAATCAATGAGGGATGTTGCTGTCTAAAACTATGTGCTGATGCTCTGTGAAACCTGCACACACTGCATTCTGACTACAGGCTTTGTCATAATTCAAAGTCTGTTTATGCTCCAAATTCTGGATGGTACAAGTACACTTTAGATATCACATATGGAGGATAATAAATGGGATGCCGTTTCAAATCCTTTCAGTATTTCATTATTTTTTTCATTGACCATGGGAGATGTTATTTTCAATCGTCTTCTACCTGGATCCACTTCTACATGGAACTTTCATTTCCAGGATATAACACTACATGGAATTATACAAAAAATATAAAGTATAAAAGTAAATTATCTTGTGCTTGAACCCCCAACTGAGTGTTTATGTATTTTATTTCCCTCTATCTTGTCACTGCATGTGTTGCCACTGTCCCCCAATGGTGATATTTGGTACTTCACTGAAACAGGGAGCAATGCAACAGGAAACAAACAAACACCAAAGGAGGAGATGATAATAAACAAGTTTAAAACAAAGGTTTACAAGACATGTATAGCACCACAGTGACGTACAGTATTTTTTAAAGGGTCATACAAGTGTCCACACAAAGGATGTTGAGTGTGCTTGTCAGTAGAATCCCATAGCAGCTTATTAGTTCCATATCATTCATATCGTTTTGTTTATCATTTTTACACAACATCTCTAATGCCATCGGTTTAACATCGTAACAATGCAGTCACTTCATATAAGTTAAAAAAAAGGTACAATGTGAAAACAAAACAATCATGATCTGAGAAAAAAAAAAAGAAAAAAATGCCCTATAAAATTAAATCTCAAGGGAAAACTTTGCCCAACTGTACAACCATATGTGTGTCTTTCTATTTTGTGTCTACCTCTCCTCATTCCACTGAGATACATAAAAAGGACATATGGAGGATTTGTGGTGGGGGGTTATGGGAAATTACTTTTACTGGTTCAGTGAGTTTTCATCTGTGCAGGTGTTGCGAGTCGAGGAAGTTGTTTGAGCCTAATGAGAAGCACACACAAGTCTCTTAAAGTTTACTCTGTAGCTCAGATGCTACTGGTCTCCGTTCCGATTGGCTGATTCCTTGGCCACGCAGTCCTTGACCTCGTCTTTCAGCTCGGCGAGCTGTTCCGAATGGACGGCCAGGGTCCCGTTGACTTCGGCCAGGTATGAGTCCGAGTGTCTCTCCAGCTCTGCCCGGATCCGCTCCAGGTGCTCGGCCAGCTCCCCCAGGTTGCTGCACTGGCCCTCCACATGGCCCATCCTGCTGTTCACCTCCTTCACCTCCTTCTGCACTTCCAACGCTGTGCTCCTGCAGCCATGCAGCTCCCCGGACAGCTTCCTCTTCAAGGCCACCAGCTCTCCCTTGAGCTGGGCCAGCCGCCGCTCCCCGGCACCCAGCAGTGAGGCTTGGTGGCCCACCAATTTGGTTATGCCGTGCATCTGGTTGGCTAGCTGGTGCTCCCTCTGCTCCCAGCTAGTGTTAGCGTGGCCCACTTCACTAGCGATGAAGCTAAGAGAGTCCCGTAGGCCCTTCAGGGTTCGATTCACAGAGTTGATGTTGACCTTGAGCAGGGTGATCTCTCCATGGACTGAGCCCTCTAAGTTCTCCTGGGTGATATGGAAGAGCAGGTTGTGCAAGGTGTTGTTCAGACGGTCCAACTGGTTGGAGTGGGTGTCCAGGCGATCGGTCATCTTCTTCTCCATCCCCTCACACTGTTCCTCCACTTCGGTCACACTCACGCCCCCTGCTGGGGGAGTAGAGGGCGCGCATGACGAGGTGCAGAGAAGCTCTAGGTCGATCAGCTGTTTCTGAATGCCGCTCAGATCTCCCTCGACCCTCCTCCTCACTGACTCGATCTCTGTCTCCAAGGCCGGGACGACCTGGCCCTCCAGGAGCGCCGGAGCCGTGGCATTGCTCAGTTCCTCCACAGCCACAAACACTCTCTCCTCCAGGGTTTTCAGCTTGTCCTCCAGCATGGTCTTGAATCCGTCCAAGCCTTCAGGGACACCCGCTGCTCCATCATCGGGTCTTCCCTCGCTGGCATTGAGTCGGCCCTCCATGTCCACCAAGCGTGTCTCGATGAGCGTCTCTACGTGGATGGTGTGGTCAGTGAGGGCAGACTGGAGCTGTCGCTGAGATTCGGTCAGACCTTTCACTGACTCTTCCAGATGCAGCACACGCTGGGACAGACTGTTCACCTGGAACAATCAATTCATCCTTTTATTAGTCATTCGTGAAAAATGTGCACCCTAAACACTGACTACTGGTGAGTAAGTCTGGAATGTACAGTATTTATGTTTTGCGTAAGTTTTGGGTGAGATTAAACAAGAGTTTCCATGCAGGTGGAAAGCAAATGTTTGAGTTAACTTTTCACCTTGTGATAACATTATCTCCCCTCTTTCCTATGGGGTCAGTTTACCCATATCACCCATTTACCCCTCATGGTATCCAGACATGCAGTTGGTTTTGGTTGTATGTACCTGAGTTCTGAAATATCTGCCACAGAGATTTCAGCCATCACCCCAAAAACATTAGCAGAACTCAGTTTTATTTTGTTGAACTTTGTCAGGTACCTGGCATAAAATGTAGAACTCATCTAAGAGTAAATCTGCAGTAGACAAACAAGGCCACCAAAACTGATCTGCATAGATAAATATATACCTCTAAAGGTAGAAAATACACAGCAGGCTAATTATATCAGTGTCAGGTCCAATGTCATGAGCGTCTCTGCTACCTGTCCACAGCAGCTCTCGGTGAGCGTAAGGCCTTGAATCTGTGCCTGCAGAGTTCCCAGCTCCTCCCTGATCCCGGTCTCTCTTCCATCCAGAGACTGCTGCATCTGCTCCTGGCCGTTCATGTGCTCCCTGTGGCACTGTTTCTGCACCTCCCCGATCTTTGTGTCACAGTGGGACTCCAGACCTGTCAGACGTCGCTCAAAACCATCCAGGATCTCAGCCCGTACTCCAGCCAGCTTGGTGTTTAGGAGCTCCTCCACCTGAGCAGAGCCAGGACCAGAGATTGGCCGTCCGTCAGCTCCATCTATCAGCCTCTTCAGCTGGCCGTCATGGCCCAGAACCATTCCCTGAAAAGAAGAATGCAGTCAAAAGCAGCATTTAAAATAAAACCACAATGGCACGGAGAGGAAAAGAGCTGCGGCTGCACGCACCTGTATCTCTTCCAACATATGAGTCTTGGCCCTTAACTCATCCTTCACTTCGGTTACCCTCCCTGCTAGGTCTCCAAATCCAATGAAGCGATCTCCTCCTTCCAGCCCATCAGGAGTCCCATTTGGGATCACCCCAAATCCCACACTGGCATCGGCCACACGAGGTGCGCTGGGCAGCAGCGAGCTCAGGATCTTGCTGGTGTCCTCCCTCAGGGACGTGCGTAGTCGCTCCTCAAGATTAACCACCACACCATTGAGAGTGTCTAGACCCTGAGTGAGGCGTCGAAGGTCTTCATCCATACGGTCCAAACGTTCACCAGTCACTCCTGATATTCCAAACTTATTACCTGTGCAGGATTATGCAGAAAAGACATTAGTTAGGACTGATGAATTATTCACTTCATATTCATCACTGTGCCAAATGAGCGGTGTTTGTATTCACCAAAGTTTGGTTTTCCGTTCCCAGCAGGCAGCTGTCCTGTGGGTATCTTTCTTTGGTCCGGCAGGCTGGGAAGAGGTTTTCCCGGCTCCACCTGGCCTGATCCAGGCCTGCGGTCCAGTGGTGGTCGAGGGCCATGAGGGAAGCCCTTTAGCCCAGGGCGATGGGGCAAAGCTCCTTTGAAAGGAGGCATCATGACATCAGGCAGAGATGTGGGTCCATCATAGCAGGTTTCCCCAGAAAAGCCAGGACAACATCTCCACTCCAGCTCCGTGACTGTTTTATAACCCACTTTGTACTTTGGCTTGTAGAATGTCCTGTACCTGAAGGAAACATAAAAGAAGTTATCACTGTAAGTGGAGTTTACTGTTGTCATGGGAACAGTACTGCGATCCTATCAGATATTTGTTGTCATTAAGAGCACAAAGCCTGCACAGAGAATGGAGGTGGGAGGTGCAGATCAGATGAGATAAAGGGATAAAGTTGTTCTCTATGAGATTAAACCTGGATTACAAAGGTATTAGCAGATTAAGATGTAATGTGATGCAAGAGATGTGGCGATGTGACAACTACACTCAGCAGCTTTAATCAGTTTAGCTTGAATTCCTTTTTGATTGTGAATCAAAGTCTCTCTCACTCTACCTTTCTCTCCCTCTCTCTCTCCCAAACACACACACACACTGCTTATTTAGTTTTCCTTGTGTCACTTTTATTACAGAGGGCTTTGAATCTATCTATCTATCTATATATATATATATATATATATAATATAAAATATTGTATTCTTATCTCTCTTATTATTCTATTAATTGAACAATGTATTATTTATTATTGTTTTGTTATTAATAAGAAGTATTAGTATTATCTTTTTAAATCTTAAGGGTCTCTCTCGCTCTTCAGAGGTGCTGTTCATGATTTCAACGTTAGAGGGCAGCATAGACACATCATACTCCATGCTGCAGGTTGTAACGTGGAAAGAATTGCTACCAGACTAATTCAATATACGTAATATATGTATCAGTGCATAAACTGAATGACATTTTCATGTTCATGTTTTAAGTACTTTGTGTTTAAACTGTAGTAGGACTGTTCTCCAGGTCTTTCCTTTAGCGGCTTCCGTTTCCTTTCTGAAAACTCACATGACAACCGGACATTTCTGTCCCCAGATGCACTTGGTGGTGTACTCGGCCTTGACGTAGGTTTCCACTCCTTCCTGCAGAGTACATGTGATGTTCTTCTGGACCACGTAGGCGCAGTGGTTTCTGTGGGGAAAAGGGAGTCAAGATTTATTTCCGGCATCAATATATCAGTGTTCCTGTTATAATGTTTTCTCTGTCACTGAAGGATTAAATATTATAATGTAAAACTACAAACATTTATGTTGACAACAGGTCTCCCTTTGCTCCGTATCAAACACTGTCTGCTCTTTGTAACCAAAAACACAGCTGCTCAGCTGCCTGTGACAGGATTTCAAACAGCACTCAATCCTATTCAGTTTGATTTCCGTAGAATAGAGCTGGTGAGAATCCAGCTCCTGCCGGATGATGTGACTAAAACTATTCCTTCTTAGTATGAACTTGATCCAAATCTGAAGCCTTTCCTGAGAAAGTCCTCTCTAGCCGTACGCCTAAACGACAAACAGAAATTCTGGGAAAGCTGGAATCTTGATCGATCAATTCCAATTCCAGTACCCAAATAAAGACAAACGTCAGGTTCAATCCAAAAGATTAAATTTATCCTCTTTCTGAAAACATTCTGATTTATTATGTTTTCTTGTGATGTCTATGAAGATAAAGAAGATATGTATCCCACTGGAATCGTATGTTATCCTGGAAGCTAGAAATCAGTTGTTTCGTGTCCTGGAGGGCTTAACCCTTAAGAATGCTCAAGAATTTCCCAGTTTGGGATCAATAAAGTCAATCTTATCTTATCTTAAAAATGACAATGTGACATGTTACAATGTTTACCTAACAAACTCAAAATATGTGGACATAATTTGTGTGGATCCTGATGATGTCAGAGGGTGTTTGCTCTTCTGCACAACCAGGGAAAACGTTCTGATTCCTCATTTCGCAGCTTCAAACTGCAAACAACAAGACATCACGTTTGTCTCCTCGCAAATTTCTTTGAATCGTGTGTTAAGACACGAGATAGACAATGTTATTGGTCCAGAAACGAAACATAATGAAGCAATTGTTGCGTCATACCAAGTTTCTCTCTCTCTCTCTCTCTCTCTCTCCTCATTGCCAGTGCAGCTATAGCAACTGCTAAATGTTCCTTGGCCCCTGTGCAACACAGGAAACGATGATCTGTACTCTTTAGGCTAACACGTGAAGCATTTCTCCCATTCAGAGGGGAGCATTTAGCAACACATGCAATACTTAATGGTGATCCACAGCTGTTTCAAGACAAATAGAAGCGTTTGGTGGAACTGGGAGGGACACTGGGGCCTGAGAGCGTCTGTACGCCAACTTAACAGGTTCAGAAGGCTAAAAGAGAGAGGAGAGTCTGTCATAATCTTTGAGGAAAGGCTGCACTGACTGTGTGTGTGTGTGTGTGTGTTGCCATATGGTAATAGTGGTGGAAGGAAAGTGCAGGACTTGGAATGACAGAGCTTCTTTCATTCCAACCTGACAACCTGCTGCCAGGCCAGACGTCGTCAAGGAAGAGGTGGTTAAAACCTGACCTGATGCGGTATTATGGGATGTTTTTAAGCACTTTAACTCAAACAGGCAATTTACTGACTCGCTGCAGATGAATTCAAGTTTGAGAAAACACATCTGGGAAATTTGTCTGGCAAAATTGTTATTATATGTCAGCTGTGCTCAGAAATGATACGTATTGAATCCGTCAGGCAATCCAGATCTCATAAATGCTCTTTGTTAATATGCCGGCTCACATAAACGTATGATTCTGCTGCTAACTGTTTAAATGCATTTTGCCACCACCCCGACGTTCACCTGGGGGCTCCTTTGTCTGTTTCTGCATTATTCAAGCCCTTTTATCCACATAATATTGCACAAGTGCTTTACGAACTATACTGCAAACCATAAAAGTTTTGTCCTCATAAATGGCAGATTTATTGATGGCAAAATCAAACTTTATGACTTGTTGTCTGTGTACTATATGAGTGTCTGTGCTGTGTGTACTGTATGAGGCCAACTGGGATTTGTGACAGCCGATGCGGAGCAGACACGGTGTGTGTGTGAATACAGCAACTGGTGACCCGTCATAAATTATGCACAGGGTTGAGGAGAGAAGCAAAAAGTGACCACATTCCCACATTTATTTGTCAGGTTCACATGTGAGCCCCAGTGACCTTCAGCTTCACACTTTCTGGCCAAAAGTGCAGGAATCCAGATGTACAGAAGGAGAAAAACCCCATCTCTGTCCCAGCCAAAGTCTCTCTCTCTCTCTCCTTGTTTCTTTTCACAGATCTGTCAATGTCTTTCGGGTCTATGAGTGATATTCTAGGCATGGTGTGCTGTAGACTAAAAAGTTCTGGCTTTGTGAGAATCAAAGTGCAGCGAAGTTAAGATAAATCCCCTCCCTGGGCGCTGCAGTGGCAGTCAGGGCAACAGCGGTTCGCCTCCTCCGCTATGGAGAGTGTGTGTGCATTTGGGAAATGAGAAACATAAAAACAGATTTTTTATTGGATGTGTGTTAAGAGACAGTGATAAAGTGGGTGGGTCACATACACGCACACACTCAGACGCAGAGCAATGACGCTCTTGGCCCTTTTATCTCACATCCACAGAGAGCACGCAGCTCTGGAGGATGAGGATTACACAAACTTTATGGCCAGAAATATGAACCTGTGTGTGAAAGCGGCGGTATGTGAGAAAGTGAGAGGGGAAACACAAAGAGCTGAGGAAGGTTGTGTGTGTGTGTGAATGTATGTGCCGTGCAGGTGAGAACTGTCATCTCCATCTGCCATCTCCACACATCCCATCGTTCAACCCGGGCCATACCAGACTATTGTTTGTGCGCGTGCATACACTGTGTGGTTTATTTGGAGGCCTTTGGTGAGAGACAGGTGGGTCTGGGTGACATGAATACACGTGACATTCAGTACGAACAACCAGAAGGGAACATTTAAAGGGCCGTTTATTCTATTTAGCCTCTGCCGATTTGTTCTTGGCTGTACTATGTTAATCAGACACAGTACTTAAGCATTTAATTCCTTCATATTAAACGAACAATTAAGGCATTCTTGTCAGTATTTTTTGTTAAACCCAAACATTAATAACCCATTAATAATTGAGTATGCCAAGTCATGACAGCTTTCATTATTTCTGGGGAAGTTGAGATTTTTTTCATAAATTATGGTATAGTAACCCAAACTTTTGAAAGCTATGGGAGCTTTGGCTTCCCTCAAAATTCTCTTTATTCCGGTTGTGTAGGGTATTATTATGTAGGGTATAATTTTATAGAGATTTGCCTAGAGTGCCTCCCGTTATATTTAATATCATTGGAAAGTTTGAACAGGTCACTATAATTTAAAGAAAAAATGTATAAAGAAGGGACTAACTGATGGTTATTTCAGAGTATAGGAAGTTACATCGACTGATATGATATTAGACACTTCATTAATTTTGTATGTTCAATTACACATTATCTTACCATTTTATATCAAATTGCTTTCAGTGAGCCCCCGCTCATTGTTGCATCTTCTGTGATCCAAACTCAAACCTTTAAATGGGTGGGGGGTCACTTTGTTGTTGTACTTTATTTTCATTCTGTGTCTGCATTGTTTGTTTATGCACATTTGTTCCATTAGTTGCCATTTACGCGTAATGCTTTCTGTCCTTCTCTTACTTTGCTGTGTATTATTATGTTCAGGAGCCCTTGAATTTAATTTATAATGCACATTTGAATATCCAATTTCAACTCACGACCTCTGTAAAATTTCGATAAGTAGATCCAAAAACGTGGGAAAATATCTTGTGCATCTCGCTCAGTGACCAAAGATCAAAGACAAGACAATTTACAGTCAAGATTTAAAGGCGTCAATATAAAGGGCAGAGTCTAAGTGGACAGGTGAAGAGGTCCATGTCTTTGGGCCAGCACCTGCACAGAGAGGCTCATCTTTAACTTTCCCAGGACACCTGGGACAGACAAAAAAAAAACACCTGGTCAGAATAGCAAAGGAGGACAGAAATAGGATGCTTTAACCCCTGACATGCTGGTTAATTCAATGATTCATTTCTTATCCAATTCCATTTACTCTGGCTTATTTTGTTACTTTATCTTTTGTACAGACTGCCAAAAAAAATTCTAAAATCCATTACAGCAACCGTTTTACTTTTTTGATTTATGTTCAATTTTTGCTGATAAAGTTAGGTTCAAATCATGCCAAACCATGTAAACTTTGACCTGGACAATAAGCAAAAAGATACATTTTGCAACAAAGCAACAACCATTTCCAACTATGATAAATAATGATGGTTTGATCATGACAGTGCTCTTTGTTTGAATCTCTCAACAAGAGAACTCCCATTGTAAAAAAATATAAAAGTCTCCAGTTGATCCACACCCTCGGTGAACCTTCCAACCCCAACTGATTCAAATACATCAGTGTGAAAACTTGTATGCCTCCCATTGTCCTCCATCTACCTCAAAACCTCTTATCTAGCCCACTTTGCCCTTTCCCCTCCTCTGGCTCCTACCCCTCTAACACGAAACGATCCTCTTTTTTCCCCCGTGTGGTTTATTGACTGCCAGTCTGGTCCCACTGTAAATATTACCAGTATAGCATTACAGTTCCTACATCCCTTCACAGCCTCCCTAGGGGAAAGCAGAATTCCCATCTCAGAGTCTTATGTGGATCGCTTTGGTAAATATTATCGCGGCTAGACGTCCAGACACTGCTGGGCCCAAAACAACTCACCTTTCCACCCCTCGTTTCTCATCAACTCTTTTTTTTCCCTTTTCCTTCAAACTGCAGGGATCTTCACCCTCCAGCAGTCGTACTATTCTCTTTATCCCTCAACATCTTTGTCCTCTCCTTCACAGAACCTCTTTGCGATGCCTCGTCACGCCCCTGACATTGCCTTCGTTGGTTTGACACTGTGGGACCAAAGGCCTCACCTTTCCTTATTACTCAGCTCTCTCTCACCTGCAGGGTTCCTGACTGTTTGACCCCGGACCACTGCTGTTTCTCTGAGCGATTTATGACCACACTGGGTCAGATAAAACACTGTGCAATCATTAAAAGGACGTTTAACAGTCATGGGCATGCAACTGTCCTTCGAGGCCCATCACCTTCCTCTACATGCTTTTAATGAAACGGATTTCTGGCCAACTGGCAGGACTGGAAGGCCCATAGTTCAGGCTTGATTGACGTAGCTGTAGTGGCTGCTGATTAGGGTTAAAGGAAAGTAGCGATACTCCCAGCTGTAGGAGCAAGGGGTCACTAAGACAAGGTCAGATCCAAGCCAGACCTGGTTATTACAACTCAAAGGCAGACCGTTACATGTGCTCGTACTTGGGCTATTTGGCCTCTAATCCTACCGCTAAAGCAATCAAATCACGTAGATCACAGAAAACACAAGCACGAGTTATCTCAGCGAGAGGACTCACATGTCCTCGGGCATTTCAAAAATAAACCCTCACTTCTGTTTTCACCTCTTCAAAGTGACAGTCCGCTGTAACCACTGAAGTAAATTCACAAACAGTACATGTTTCTACCAGAACAGTTTGCATACCGATGTTTACAGTCAGCATCATGTATTTATCTGTTCATAACCAGACATACTGATGTAAATCAACCTAATTTATCAGCAAAATGCCAACTTTTGAAGGAAACACCTCAGCCTATCAAGAAAGGTGTAATCTTTTATATGTGAGAGTGTAAAAATCCATACCTTTGGTGACATGTACACGGTTTTTATTAGAGTCTATCAATTTCCACTTGGGTCATAGATGAAGTAGGTAGAGGTGGCAGCCAAATCAACCAAATCAACCAAATCACCACACTTGAGAGGTGAGGAGAATGAGGAGAGTCAGGTGAACGTGTACCCTGTGCCAGTCGTGATGAAATCTGAGTCCGGTTCAGAGAGAGTTGAGTGGACACATGAGATTGATGAATCCCATATATCTCAGCAGCTCAGTGAAAGCAGTGTGGGTGTGTGTTGGTCCAAAGCATGGGAGTTTACTGACCAGCCTCCGTGACCCTTAGCAGGACACTGGCTCCATTCTTGCTCTCCACTGGACGCTCAACACAAACTTACAACGTAGACCCTTGACCCCTGACCTCTATCAACTTGCTGACCTTTCCCTCCTGACCTCCGTCCCATACATCATCGAAAACCCTTTGGATACATCTCTAATCTGATCCACGAAGTCGTGATGTGGCATGTGCAGTTATCCTACAAACAAAGGCCACTTCCCAGGGATATCCCCGGGATATGGATCCTAGACGATCTCTCGCCTGCTGTTCCATGCTCTGTGCCATCTGTGTTGTCAAGCAACAGAGTGACAGATGTTTTTCAGACGGTTGTGCAAATTTCACTTTGCTCTGTGACATTGAACTCAGAATGTTTGTACGAACATAAACACTTTGATGTGATTAAGGCAATAAATTGATTTCTTTAAGTATAATTTAAACCGTTTTCGATTAGTTTAGTATTTGGTATTATTCAGATTTTGAAGTGAACAGTCAATATCTAGGGGCCAATTTGATATGGTTTGATCTCTCTATTTAAAACAGAATGGAAAATGGGGCATTCTCACTTTAAGACAAGATACAATTTCATTGGTTGTTATCTAATAACAACCAATGAATAATAATAATTAAAGAAACTTATGTGTTTCTGCTCGTTTGTCACGGCAAATGGGATTGCAGGAGTTGGGGAATAACTGACATCTTTGAGGAATAACTGATTACATGTAATGTTAATCAATTTGTTAGTTAGTTAGTCCATTATAATCGAGTAATCATGACTGCCCTACTCAAGAATGTAAATAATCTCCGTAGTTAAGAATGCAATCCCTGTACACAAAAACCCAGCTGCTGTACTTTAGCTCAACCATGTATGTAGTGTGTAATATGTATGTATTTAATATGCGCAATGTACTGTTTGGTGTGTATAGGTCAGTGTGTATAGTTCCGTTTTGATAAATATAGTTAAATATATTTATCCACGTAAATATATTAAACTTTTATATTTATATTTTATTTTTATATTTATATAATATTTTATATTTATATTCAAACATTATATGTTTGAATATAGTAAAGTATATTCATATAGGTAAATTTAGTTTGTTGAATTGTTTTAGTTCCATCCATATGTCTGTAGCTGTGTTCTCTTGTATTTTCTGGATTTTTCTGCCTGTGCTTTTTGAGCTGCTGTGACCAACAAATTGTGTTGCGTTCTTCTCATCTCGACCCGTCTCATCTCATCTCAAATACCGATGAGGCTGATTAAGTTCTGTATACTTTGTGAGCAACCTATTAATCCCATCTGCGTACACGGCTTACTCACATTTTGGGGTTTATGTCAGTGCAAACTTACCCTGGATTATAGCTAGGAGGTAAACATTTGAGGTTTATAAAAATTGCCCGTGTAATGTGCTGTAAAGATCACTGAGAAGGTCAGAGAGTGAGCTGGGAGTCATTTCCCTTTTGCTTGTGTTTTCATTGCCACTTGCTACAGCCTGTGATCCATAACAAAGATGTCAAAACACACCGGTGAACACACATTTTGACACAAGTGTTCTACTCAATAGATGTGTTACAAAACTGTAGAGAATTATAGAGAGTAATTTTTTCAAAGCATAAAACAGCTTAATTAAATGACTGGAATGGCTCTGAAATAATTTGGCACACTGCCCAAACAGATGATGAGTTAAAAAGAAGAGAGTACACCAACAGCTGAGAAGTGTGAGATAGTGTTGTGTGCGTGTGTGTGTCATGGTGTGGTCAGTAAAAAGCATAGTTAGCATTTACAAGGTGTAAAAGCACATGAGTGAAAATCCTTCTCCAAAATCCACATAAACAAAGCTACAGTCATGCACGTACACACTACAGACACACACTTTCACACACACACTGACACGTCATAGCACGAATGTTATTTTTAAGTCTCTATTTCCACTGACCAGTCAGGCTGACAACAACTGAGCTCATATATCTGTGGTGGTGGTCTGACACTGACATGTCCCCGGGGCTCACTGTGTCCAACGTGGGTCAGCAGCTCTTGTATAAACACGACCGGCCGACCCAGAGACAGATCTACAGGAACATTACCCATAACTGATTACCAGCAATTACCAGTTATCTGTCATTATTGATTGAATGTAAAGGCCTGGTTAGCCCGAGCTGCCCATCAATCTCCCGATGATGTGCCTAAATTAAACTGGATTAGTTCTGCTATGTGTGAATATAAATAAACCTTTTGGCACCTCTTGTCAACCGTCTGATCCATGCTGGTGTCATATGAAACCAGATGGGATAAATAAAACATCATCACAAGGCCTGTTTAAGGTAGGACGACATCTGAAATAAAAATATGAACCAGGACACTCAAAGGTGAAAGTACCCTCAGCAAGTTCATTCAATCCACTCATTTACTTTTGAAGTACCTTATTATGGTCAATACATCACAGAGAGAGGGGACTGGAGAAATAGCATTCCACACTATTGGGTGGAAAAATCCAGTTTCTCATCCAACTGTGTAGATTGGACTGTTAATAGTTGCTATTAACTAACACTGAGCCTCATTCATCCACATTTATGTATTCTTTCAATTTTGCACAGCTTAAAGACATTCAAATAAAATAAGACAAGTCCACATCTGATTCATGACGTGCATATATCACCCAATTTCATCGTACCGTGTCGCACTTGTTGAATTCCACCTGATCTTAAATGAGGTGCGCGTTCTAGTCCGAGTGGTGATCAGCATAAGGAAACACAGAAAAAGGATAGATAAATTGATTGGATGTATGCCACTCAAGTAAAATTAAAAATATACCACTAGAGGAAATAAGGGGTCTACTGTGGACCCAGTAAGTGGACAGCAAAAATGGTGCAAACAAAATAAAATGTTGGTGACCTAATTATGAAATTTTGTGATATCAGATTATCACTTTCTTCTTCTGTATGAGTACAACTTTAAGCGTTAAATCCAGACTGACTCCACTCCAGCGCTCGTGCCAGTACTTCAGTGAAAATGTGAGTACTTTCTCCACCACTGAGGCGATTCAGTGCACTACTGGGATCAGAGTAGGGAGTCTCAGGGTGTGAATAAAGAAAGGAGCTGGGAGAAAGAACAATATCATGATTGATACTGAAGAACGAAGCGTACACATGAGACAGAAGAGAGTTCAGGATACTAAACGTGAAGCTCAAGGTGAGAGGGGTCCGCTCCCAGGGGTAAGGGTACACGGCAGACTAAGCAGGGCTGTGTGATCAGACGTCTGCTGTGTCAGTTTGAGTGAAGCAGCAGGTAGCGGGGGAGCTGTCCAGAGATATAGAGCTCTCATGGGAAGCCAAGCAAAAGACACGAGGAAAAAGGAGAAAAACCCAAAGGATCCCACAGGCCAGACATCAGCTATCCAGGCAAAATACTACATCCCCAAGACCCTGTTTCATCTCACATTCATGACTTGGGATTGTTTTTCCTTTCTGCTCATGTGGTTTGACCGCCAGGATAATATCTGTGCAGTGTATTTACGTACATCCCGGGTCACCGATAACATCAGGAAAAGATAGATTTTCTCCACCACGCCTTGTTGTTACTGGATAAGACACGGGTTAAACATTAAAAACTTTCAGCGATCTCAACGTGAACTGACATGAAAGCACTGAATTATGGCATCAGTAGTGATTGGAGTTGCACTCCACCCCCATCTGGCAGAGGATGCCCAGCTGTACGGTGAGTTTGGTCCTCCAGTTCAACATCCATGTCATCAACTCAGCGCTCCCCTCAGCGTTCCCCTCCACTAAAGACCATAATGAAGGTTTTGTTTTCATAACACGCTGTGTCATTGTTTCCCTGTCATGTTTACGTTGAGCCGCAGATGGTTTGACGTGTGAACCGCAGAAAATGGGGCTGATGTGTTACGGAGAAACAGAGAGTCAATTCAAGGATCTGTAACCAAGCCGATAGACTAACTCAAACCATATTTCTGCAACCCACCGGTGACATGTGTTACTCAGGGGAAATACAGTATGAGGTGGGTCCTGCATGCTTGTGATATTAGGCACTCAAGCTACTTGGAATGCTGTTTAAACCCAAAACCCTACAGTGTGCAGCCAAATCAAAGCTACATTAGCTCCTGTGACACATCCAGGACTGAGCACTTACTTGTGACGGGTCATGGGCTTGTTTGGTGTGTAGTTGGGGTTGAGTCCAGCCTTGAACAGGTTGTATCTGTTTCCATAGATGGGGTTGACGTGGCTTCCATAGAAAGTTCCTTTACTGTCCACCAACACTCCTAAGAGAAGGCACGGCACGAGCAGGTGACACACTTTGGTCATCATTCTGTTTCAGTTAATCCTTGAGTCCTGCAAGTACAACTGTAGGTAATGGGAATTGATGTAGGTTTCTCAGAGTTGTCAAAGTTCCCTCCCGGTGCACGTGCCGTCTTGTCTTCAGTGGGTCCTGAAGGAGACGTGCAGCCTAAACAGCTGTATCATCAACAGCATCTCGCCCTCAGCTCTCACACTCACAGTCTGAGCACACAGCCAGAGGAGAGGACAGGAAAACTAGTGAGGCTGAAGAGGGAGGGGAGGGGAGAGGAAGAGGGGCAAGGAAAACAACACAAAGGTGTGCTGGAGGAGGGGAGTGTGTCAGTGTGCCTCCAAAAAAAAAGAGTTCGAGCTCCACACACACACTTGCAAGCACGTGTGTGTGAGTGTGTGTGTGTGTGTGTGTGTGTGAAGAGAGAGAGAAGCAGCGTGCTACTCTGCTGCCTCTGAAGGGGCAGGCAGACAGACAGTCTGTATTTGCATATCCCACCCCACCTCCTGCCCAGCTCCTCCACAGGAGGGATGGGGGGCTGCACTGTAAAAACAGCAATCCACTAAAGTCTGGATTTCTTGTTTAAAGATGATTAAATCTTATTTTTTTATCCAAGGAAAATAATCCTCTCAAGCGCCACATGCACAAGATTATTTGACTTGTTTCACGATCGCAGGTCTGGATTTGTGTGGGTGAGGCATTCAGCGTCAGCCAGTGTGGACGACACATTAATATCCAAAACACTTTATGCAAAGTGAGGTGGCTTTGCTTATTTTATCTCTTCTTTCAACGTGTTTTTTATTGATAAAGCAAGAGGGTGTTATTGATTCCTGTATAAGTATCAGTGCCTTAAATCAAGACAGAATAAAGCTGATTGTGGCACTGCAGACAAGACAAAATTCTTTGATTCTTTGTTCACACATGGTAGAAATGGTAATAACTTGAAAAGGAAACATCCTGTTTGAAGACATTGAGAAACAATTTTTTGTTGACTTGTAAACATTAAACAGAAACTTTCTGAGATTCACTTTCACTTTGCCATACCAAGTAACTCTAATGACGGCTCTGTTCCATGTAGTTGTACCAGTGAGCCAGCGTGCACAAAGTCAGAGCTGTGGGAACATCTAAATGGAATGCAGCCATCTGTCTACAAAAATGCACAGAAACACACACACCGACTCCTAGTTACTCTCCACAGCTACAAGCCTTTGTTGCAGCAAAGTTCCCAACGTTTCTTTCTCTGTATCCATCATCTCTTGCCCCAATTTTTCCCCTTCCTCCCTCTCTGAGTTTGTTTCTTTAATCCCCTAACACTTTTATTTCTTTTCTCCTCTTCCTCCATCTGCTCTGGCAGCAGCTGTGCATCAAAGCTCTGCCCCAGCGTGCGTGGCCGTGGACAGCTCAGACTGGCTGCAGGTCTGGACACAATGGACCTCCTCCTCCTCTATGCCTCGCTGTGGTCAATCATTAAAAATCACAGCCATAACCTCAGTGGCCATCCACACCCCGACCCCCTGCTGACCTCAGTGTCGCTCCAGTATTCATGCATAACCGCCCCCTGTGTCTTTCGCCTTGTTTGTGAAGGGTATTACACAAATCACTTAAGATAAAAGGACAGCATCAGTGTTTTGAATCAGTGTTCATTAAAGCCTAAATCTTTCCTATAAGCTTTTTTTATGAGAGAAAGAGAAAACTGCCGTTGGTTAGTAGGTGTTTTGGATTTTGCGGCTAAAATGCTCAGTTTTAATACACCCATCCATAACTTATCCCAGACCAATTTTAATACAAACCAAAGCCACCAAAGGAAATGATATTTATCATAATATTTAGCTTTTGGGCATGAAACCAGAAAAAAAGCTTTCGAGCACACCTGCTCGATCACATTTGTTCTCCCATCTTTATCAGTAAAAAGACAATGAGTGTGTTGGCAGATGGAGCACAAGTTATCAGCAAGAGCGATTGATCTGGAGAAGACGCAGCTGTTTTAAATGGACTCTTTTTGGCCGATTACTTTGTGTCCCTCCTTCTCACCTGCGTGTGCACTGCGCACCATTTACCCTGCTCTATTTACTCTTCATTTACAGGTCATTGTGAAAGAAAACACACAGATTTGAGGCGTGCAAAGAGACACATCACACAAGGGGAGCAGTTCCCAAATCTATTCCAGACCCCGGAGAGCTTGGTGCAGCTTCAACACACATGGAGACGGCGCAGTGGATCTATCAGTCACTGTCCGTTATGCTAGATAAGTGGTGAACAAACTCTGAAAAAGACTTGAAAATCCTGCCAAGCTTTTTCCATTTAACCCTGTCTGGCTACACTGTAATTCAGAATCACGTTTGTTTTAATTTGGACTTGCTCTCAATGGTTCAATGTTCACTTTGCATACATTCAAAGATCTGCAGTGTGCATAGCAGCTGCCAAAGAGCTTGAGTGTCACGCTAAAGATTCCTCCTGTCACCCCAGAAATTGTCGCCTCGCAAATGCAGGGCGACAGTGAAAAGGAAACTATTTCTAAATCTTTGTCTATTCTGGCAGAGGAGTGCTCAAATGAAATATAATTTTTCACAGAAATGACTGGCACAATTTTAAACAGCTGTCTGCCTCTGTGCACATGCCCAGATGCTTAAGATTTATTTTTGCAGACATATCTTATGAATCTCTCTGCTATGTTTCATGGCCTTTGATGATAACTCGGGGATTACATCACTGCTGATTCACATAGCAACATAGTTAGCTTTATAAACAAAGCATTTACATATTAGTCATCTATCAAGTTAATTAGTTTGTATTTTTGATTAGTCATCAAAGAGTGCCTCGAAATGATGTCATAGTCACTTTTGGTCACATATGTGGACGGTCTCAATATCTTGTGATACATCAATGAAAGTCATGGTAGGTGTCTCCTCTAAATTCTTCGACACCTGTCTACTACAACAGCTTATTTTGACAGATTTTTATCATAGCAATCTTTATCTGTATCTTTAATCAATGAAACAATCCCATAATCTAACATGGCAGCGCTAGCTTTCATGTAATTTTTTGTCCAAGATGGCTATTTAGAGGTTATTCTACTAGTTTGGGGTTCAAACATTTTTTGTCCCATATGTTTACAAATGAATCTTTATTTAATATGTTTGTGGTATTCATCATTCATCTTGCTGTTTTTGGTACATGGAGGATATTCGTAGATTAGCATGCTAGCTTGTTGTGTCGTCTGGACTAGTGCTATCACTAATGTGAGCGTGAGAATAGAGTCACTTGATTGAAACCACCAGGATAATTCAGCTACTAATGTGGTTATATTATAGCTTAAAGACAGCTAGGTATTCGACTGTTTTCACTAACCGGTGTTCTTTATGCACTCTTTGGGACCAACTGAAAGGCTCCATTAAAGCTTGCTTTGAGAAAGAGATTCTGTACCAGGGAGAGGAACTCTGGTACAAATCACGACTAAAATGAATTAAATGTGTTTTCTTTTTTTAATAATTTAAGTTTTATTGAGTTTTAGGCAGGAAACCAAACAGACATTGACATAGCAGAGGCAATCATTTGGTAACAATAATGTGTTGGGCATTAGTATGTTGCAACAATTACAGATGTAGCCTACTGTCCCAGTCTATCAGATTATTGTCCGATTCAAATTGTTTCCTCCGGACATACGTGTATCCACTAAAGATGTCCCATTGTTCATTAATCATATCGTTTTTACAGTTCAATCTTCTCAACATCTTTTCACATATAACAGTACCCATCATTTGTTCCCTCCACATTTTCAATGTGGGACTTTGAGGTTCTTTCCAATATCTAAGGCTAAGCCAGGCACAAGTTGTACCTTGTCCTGTTTTACATTTCCAACTTAAACTGTCTTTAGTTAAACCCATTCTATTGAGTCTTGTTGTGGTATAATAGTACCTATGACGTATTTTATATCGGCTAAATTTGCCTCTGGCCTCTCTGATATATTCCCCATTGTTGGAAACAATCCTCTACCATGTTTATTCATCCAATGTACCACCCAGGTCCTTTTAACATATCGTCCTGGGGTTGTTATAACCATTATTATTTATTTAAAGACATATCTCGTACCACATTGATGCTTTATGAAAGGTGGCTAATTGAAAGTGGTATTCTATTGGGCTTTCTTTTGATGAAAGACAACTTTCCCTTTAATACAGTGTCTATACAGTACAATACAGCGTATATATCTACCTACATGCATACACAATAGCCTACTTTGGCACTGGGCTTGGTTTTGTGTGTTTTGTTAGTGAGTGTTTGTGTGCTTGAGACACTGTGGCGGATGGTGCTGCAGCTTAGGTGGCAATTGGACACAGCTGTGACCAGTCAGCAGGAGCCTATTTAGGTTTCTGTCACAAAGACTGCAGTGCTGACCGCTGAAGAGAAACGGTCAGGCTGGTGTGTTTTGATATTTTGTATTTTTGTGTTCCCGCAGTTTATCCTTTTCCATTTTCCAAGTAAACGTCGAGCGTGCATCTTTGCCCCGTGAACATGTCTGGTTGTGTCTCTGTGGTTGGCTGGTGGAAAAACACCTACCTTAAGCACACTCATAATAAAAAATCTGGTCAAGTTTTTATTTGAATAAAAACAATTTAATTGACATGGTGGTTTTAATTATTATTATGAATATTATTATTATGTTGACTTTTTTGCTGATATTTTTCCAAAACAAAAAATAAATTAACATTTAGCCTGGTTAGCCATGAAATGTTACTTACACGACTGAGACACGCTACCCTGTAGTTATCACTGTCAGCTGACATGAGTAAACACTGGTCACCAGCAGGGGGATAAGGAGAGATTGATAACCCCAACCAGGGTGTTGATGTCCCATTTTTGGTTACAAAGTGATCTTGTTAGACAGCTGACTATGTAGCTCGTGGGAAACAAGGTTCACTGCATATTGCGACAGACTGAATATATTCCATCTGTGAGTAGCATGAGGATCAAGTATCTGTTCCCCGAATGCAACTTTGGCCATTTATGCGTAGGGTATTGTAATACTTTGGCCATAAATACTGGATAGAAGTTAATGACAGTGACTGCACTTTATTTAGCTCATCTTTGTATGGTTTGGGCTCAGTGTAAGGTATCCCATTCCGCATGATATGGAATCTGTGTCCAGTTATTCCATGAATCCCCATTGATTTGGGCCATCAGTTAAGTTTTTAGTGTCTACAAGTCCTGTATGGTGGTGAGAAGCGAAGTTAATGAATCCACTTTGGAGAAACAGGACCCCATTCAATTAGTTTCATTGCCCCAACCTCGCCATGAACCATCTCCAACCTTCGCTATCAGTCTTCTTTTATTAGATTTAGTCACATGGACAGAGTGAGGGAGAAGGAGAGAAAATGGATGGATTCCAGTTAAGTGACATCAGCTACTTAGCAATGAGAGGGACACTTGATCCATTCTTACAGTAGTGCCCCGGGAAACGACCCGATATTCATAAAGAAGCAAAGACAAGGAGAGTGGCTGTTGTTTATTTCCTCACTTCCAAATGGAGACAGAAATAGTTGCTGCACATCTGGACCCAAAATAATTAGCACATAATCATTAGTGTCAAAAGTGGTGAAGATTTGTCCAAGTGATTTTACATCAGAAAACTAAAAACAAAACAAACTTCCACTGAAAGAAATTTATTTTCAATTAAACAACTTGGCACGTTAATTCCTAGGGGGTGTGACCCTCCATCACTTTCACCATAAAATCTGCTCGTTAACATCTGACACCAGCAGTAAAATCAGACCTCCATACAATACTTCACGATGGACAGTGATAAATTACCAGCCCTCTCCACAGCACAAGCTTTAAAGACCCACTGGTGGTTTCCACCTAAAGAGAGGAAATAGTGTGTATTGGCTTGGGATTTAAGGCTTCACGTGGAATGCACAGAAAATGGCCTCATACTGGAACTTCACAAAAGTGGGATTTTCACTGACCTGTGTTTTGTGCAAATTGAAGTTGCCAGAATGAGTAGTGGAAACAAATAAAAAAACACTCAAATATCACAAAGTGTTCATTTGAGGTAGACTTTGTGGTGAGAAGATAAAGAATTAATTTGTGCAACTGTAATGGAAACTGACTTTGCCCAAGAGTGGCAACATAGGACATGACGTCTAAAGTTGAATTTCTGGTTTTCAGAAGGATATCACATTTTTTGGTAGGCCGAAGAAAAACTTTCTTGAATTTAAGCAGAGGAAAAGAAGTTTGTTTCCTAGAAGGATAGCAACTCACGCAATAATTTATCAAAAGCTGCAAGGGCATATGCATGCCAAAGGCTTGGAAAAACTGTTTCCAAATGGAACACACTCAAGATAAAATGTCAGTTTTCCTCTGTTGCAGGAGCATTGTGTTGTTGCACAGACAGATCTGATCAAAAACTACTTGATTTAGGAGATTCCTCTATAAATTTGTCGAATGGAAATATGACAGATGATAAAAAAAGGATGTGACACATACTGAATCTGAATTCCAAAAATTGTAATTTATGTCAATGTATATCAATGGTTTCCTTAACGCCTTGAGCTTGAACAAAACCCAATTTTGTCTGGTCCGCTCAAACAGCTTTCCCCTTTTGGTCCTTTAAAATATACCCTCCCATGGGCATATTTTAAAGGACCAAAAGGGAAACAGGATTTCACCATTACAAGTCCTCAAATGGGGGGACAAACAGAATTTTCACAGGGGTCAAGAGGGCCTTCCTGTGATGGAAACAGCTCTTTTTCCACAATAGGACCTGGAGGATATGAACTCATAAAGTTGTAGGTGTGGGAATGGAATGGCATTTGAGAGAGTACGCTCATCCCTTTACCTCTTCTCTTTGCTCCATTCATCCACACAGTGCCAAAGAGCTCCTCGGTGTCATTGCCACTTCATGTTTACTGTCTGCCCAGGACTACAGGCAAGGGGAGAGAGAGGAGGGGGGAGGATGATTTTAATAAAATGGTGGATAGTGCTTGAGACATAGAGGCACCTCGGTATGATTATGGAAACTTGGTAGGATGGAGTGCCAGTGTGGGCCATAGATGATCTGTACACATCCTGAAGATGGATTATGTTTCCTGTTGTCTTTGGTGGTTCTTTCATTTTGTCGCCTAATGATCAAATAATCTGAGAAGTGAAGTGAAGTGAAGTGACTCCGGGGTATCTTGGTATTATCTCCTAATGAGCTCATTATTCCCACAGCGACTCCTGTTGAGTAGAAGATAAACAGGCTTACTTTTATTAAATTGGGCTAGAATTCCCATGCTACACATTGGTGTTTTCCAATTGCCATTTGCCTAATTTTTTTTTATATATGTAGTATTAAAAGGCAAAACTAAGACTAAAAATTACAAATAAAAAACAAAATGAAACACATTCAATAAAGACTCATGAAATTTATCACCACAAAAAGTTATCTTGAGGTTTGTTCATGTCAAGGCAAATCCGACCGTTATATGAGAAGTTATAGCCGTTTCTAGCAGCCTCGTACAAAGTACATGAGACCTTCAGCACTGATCTCCCTCTATGTTTTTGTGGGCTGTGAAGCTGTTTTTGTTCAATACCCTGCTGAAGCTTAATTTGAAAAAAGTTGAAATTTCACATCCTGTATTCAGAGACTGCAGGCGGTGTTCATGTTTGCATATATCCGGGCAGATCCTAGAAACTAGAACCAGGCCACTAGTAAATTTGAACGTTTTCTTTGTGTTACAGATTTATGAGACAAATTATCCAAAACCGTTTGATCCGGTAAAAAAGTTGGAGGTTCAAATCTTAGGCAGCCTTCAAGCCCCCTCGAAAAAAAACGGATCCAATAGCCATCAAGACACCTCCACAGCCTGGTACGGGAAGGTACTGAACTACAAGCGACCGCACTTGAGATCAAGATCCAAGCCACCTTGATACCCCAATTTGGAGAAGCAGCTGATAGCCAGAGATATCCAAGCAACCTAGTCCAAGATCCCAGTCCAGAGGTAATCCAAGCCACCATAAATGCCGGATGTGTAGAACATGCAGGAGCACAAATGGTGATGGCCAAGATCCAACTCCAGTGGAGAGCCCAACAATGTCGAACAAAAGGGAATGAGCCAGGTTCAAACCAGGCATTGTCAGCGTGATATCGGTGCAGTAGCTGCGGCAGTGGTTGCGGTCTTCACTGTATGCACACTGCCGCTTGTAATGAAAGGATGAATGAAGAATGAAAGACACACACTTTCCAGTGATACAGTTGTGATGACATCAAGCTGTGCCAATGTCAATTTTAAAAAACGCTTAACTTCAGCCTAATTAATCGGCCTGCAACTGCATTCATCCCAACTTTTTCCTTTAGTCAACTCAGACTTTACATTACATTAAAAATCACATAAAAGTAGCTGAGCATGAAAATGCATTATAAAGCGAGGTGACCTAAGGGATCTAGGCATGCTTTGGACTTTTAAAACGATATCTATATCTTTGGCATATGAGCATAAACAATCAAGTTTGGGGCTTCATCATCCATCACCCTACCATCACAATCTCCATGTTACCCGATATGTGATGTGCAGCACGAGGTTAAAGGTTAAAAAGATTAAATCACCATCTACTGACATAGTTTATCTAAGAGAGCTTTTATTAACAAATCTATAAAATCAGTCTTCTCCACCCACTGAGCTCTGTGACTACAGCAGCTACGTTTATGCCGTCTATATGATTTATGGTATGGTCATATGAAGCATGAGCTCATTCCAGCTAGCACGGTATCCACACTCTGCCAACTGTGGTTGGTGCTACGCAAAATTACATTGGATTTGTAATCAATGCACCAACACATACACACACACACACACATATACACAGAACTCATTCTCTCTCCAGTGGGTATGATAGTCTGCATCCAGTCCACATCTGGTTTACATCATAGCCAGACCACCACCACCACCCAGGCCAGATATATCGCGCACACACACACACACACGCACACGCACACACAACAGACTTCAGCCTCAGTCCTTTTTAATACCTCATCATGCACGGCCCTCTCAGACTGAAACACAGAAGCACAATGTTGTGTTTTATCTGCCAGCAAGCAAGCGGACTTCACATTAATCCCCTCTGCTGAAACACTGAAATGCAGAGCATCCCGACCTGCTGTTCCAAAACATCAACACGTGGAAGTGCACACTCACACGTTAATGGAGCATCATACGTGAGCATGCAGGCAAACATTCGCTAGTTTAATTGCGGGCTTTGTGTTTTATTGTAAATGTTAGAAGGTGGGTGTGGGTAACCGGTTACAGAAAATATGAGGTGTGCTAAGATGAACGCACACTCACAATGAGCCCCTTGTTTCCTCAGCAATGTGTTCTCAGTTGCAAAGCAATTAAAGGCCGGTTTACAGGCCAGGCCTGTTCTTTTCCTTGTGACGCAATCCGCAGGTTTGCCCTGTTCAAGGCTGCACGATGGACACACACACACACACACACACACCGTGAAGCATAAACACAGTCGTATATGCACATGCATGCAGCGGGACACAAGCACACGTGGACCCTGAGACACACATCATTTAGCTTTAGCATGAGTTGGCAGAGGGAAAACACACCGTTGCTGCAGCACAAGGCATGCCCTGTACGAGGCTCTTCCCCTTCCACTTCAGCACGACCATCACTCAAACTGTATGACACAAACATTATCACAGTCATTAACGTGTTGACTCAACATAGATTTATTACACGCACTCCAGTGGTAACCTTTAGTCCAACCTCTCCTTTATCAGTAAGAGCTTTAAATACCAGGGCGGAGCAGGTCTACTAGAAATAAACAAAATACTTTCTAACCTATGGTAACTTTAGAACGTACGCAGAAAAAAATAAAATAAATAAAAGCCCACTTGACCTTAAACAAATGTAGGCATGCTTGTCTTGAAATAAGCAAAGAGAATATTAAAGATTCGTGAAAATAAACTTTCGAGGCGTAAGCGTGGATCCTAACCTTCTCGGAGAGGGGGATCTTCCATCCATCCACTATCTATCTCAGTGGTCAATCTCATCTCATTTCAACAAAAGGCAATAAAACTATGATATGACAGATACACAGACTGTATTTTGCGCTGCCTACCTTCCACAACTGCTACTAAAAGATCAGCTTTGTTGCCTTGTTCTATGTGCTTGTTTATCTACTATTTTTTGATAATGATTCCAGACTCTGCAATCGGTATTTGCTGCCAGTGGCGCCATGGTGATCTTACCTAGTTTGCCCCTTCATTGCTATTGCACACTCTTATTAGTTTAATTATTGTACATGTGATGTTTACTGTATCATTTTTGAGGATTACACTTTAGCCTGGCATAATGTGAAGCTGCACGTTATTGGTTTCCATCTGGCCGGTCTCAAAGTGGTCTGTACTGTTCAGGTTGTGTGTTTTTACAGAGAATACCACACCAGCCTGATGTGTCTTGTGATAGCACTCGCAGTGTGTGAACGGGCATAACTTTCTCCATGTGTGTAGAATGAATTTTTTTCTCCCTCTCTCACTCTCTGAATTCTCTCCAGCAGCAAAACAGACACACATGATGAAGAGGGATTCTTGTTATTTGGAGAGACTTGAAATAAGGGTATCTGGCCCGCTCAAGGTCAATGGGTTTAGGATTCTTGCTGATGCTTGAGTGGGTGATGGGGCGGAAAAAGCCATAACTGACAGAAAATGAGGGATAGAGTAAAAATGTCACCACTCTCCCAATCACTTTAGATCAGTTTATGATGCTATAGAGCAAAATGAATACTTAAAACAAATACATGTGTGGAATTTTTGTACTGTTGCTATCCCCTCTTTATATGTGGGGCTGAGTGGAACACACAATGGCCACCTTGTGTGCACCCATTTTCTCTCTTTGCAATGGCTTGTGGGGGACAAACTATTGGCCAATCACTCTTACAAGTTTGTATGGTGTGAGTGAATATAATATATGTGTTTGTGTGTCTGTGTGTGTGTTTTTCCCACACAGACCAAGGGTGGTCAATGGGTCACGTTAGGGCAACACTTAAAAGGGTCATAAACTCACGGTACTAAAGCCATCAATGCCTTTCCTGGCCCATATCCTTGAATATCACTCATATAACCGAAAAGCTTTCCTCATTCAGCCCTCCAGCCCCAAAGACACACCGTCCCAGTGCAGAAAATTCACTCAGGTACATTTAACCTCTAACCACCGATGGGTCCATCTTCATTTTATTTTAAATTCTTGTGAAACGCCCAGAGTTAAAGTACCAAAAGTATTATGACACATTTTGGGGAATTCTGTATAAAATGTGCAGGATACAAGACACAAATAAAGGGAATAGGACAGGAAATAAAAAATATATAAATAATTCCATAGCCTCAAAAAGTATTGGATTTTAGGATTCCAGTGGATAAATAAAATCATAAATACATCAAATGTGCTCTCTATTTGTGTTTCATTAATTATTCTATGTTATGTTAATTATTAATAGGTTATGATGTCCAAAGTTAATGTATCCAAAGTTCTGAACTGTTTGTCTTAAACTGTGCTCAATAACCATTCATTCAACAGTGTTTAAAAGTGAATGTATTTAAGTATTTGAAGTAATGATAGCTTGAGTATTGAGTATGAATTTTACTGGGTACTTTTCACAGGGAAATTTACTCTCCTCTGTCTAATGTTAATATCCTGTAAATGTAGGCTAAGCTAGCATCATGTATCTGGAACCATAGTCAGAACAAAATTGCAAGTCAAAAATTTCAACGTGTTTCCCTTTTGGCAGATTAAATAGAGTAGCAGAAAAGGTCAGGAAAGGACACATCTGTCCATTCTTGTCTTTTTATCTACAATCATTTCAAATGTGGCACTCTTTCCTGATAGCTGCGGGTTCACACAGACAACGCGTTCCTCACAAAGCAGTGTATAAAGGAGTATTATGAATATGTACGTACGTTTTACTGAGAATATTTATTACTTTAACTGATGTAAAACTCTGAAAGCAGCACTTGTGACATTTCTAATTTTAATAAGTAAAGAATTCACTACTGTGTGGTTCACACAGATGGTAATCTTTTAGGCCCGCCCCCTTTACTTTCCTTCCTCACTCTATCATAACATGGAGGAATTCATTCTTTATGCTAACCAGCGAATCTCCTCAGCTTGGCTGACATTGGAAGCTGATTCTGTTGTGTGTTAACTGTGATCGGCGCTGGTGTCACCGCCCTGTGAAATGCTCCGGCTCAGTCCAAACCCGCCCTTTACGATAAGAGTACTCACCAGGAGTCACAATATGCTTTCACTTGTCCGGATTTTCTACGACTGGTGCCAGGTGGTTCGTCAGTATAGAGTTCAGCTGAAAAGCATTTAGGAGTGTAGGTCGAAAACAAAACTCCGAACACCCAGGAGACCACAAACGCAACTGAAATGAAGGAGAAAACAGAGGGGGGTTTTCTATGGATACTAAAAGTACACATAACATAAATGTTAGCCTCTTAATAGCGAAAAGGCATTTTGCTACATTCTCAATGTTATGGAACTTTGGGACACTCAGTGATGAGGTCAGGTCAAGTCAAACTTTATTTATATATCAAATTTCATGCGTTAACCGGCACATTAAGCCTTGTGGATTTGGAAGTAAATAAAAGCCTAATACAGAGAACAGCTAGTGTAAACTGACCCGAGAAAATAAAAGAGAAAAAAGTCACAAGTTTGTTCTGATGAAATAAATCACCCTCTAAAACCCTTCTGGCATGCAGAACAGAATTTGTGCCAGGAATTCTGAAAATGTGCTTTTGGCAATCTTTTCAGACCATTGTCCTTGATTTAAATCATGTCAAGTCTATCTGCACAGCCCTTGATCCAAGCTACAGTCGCAAAGAACTTCAGAGCATCCACATTATGAAACAATAAATAAAAACAACACCCACATATTTGGAGACCCTCAGTGGGAACAAAGGAACAAATGTCAACCAAAATGGAAGAATCCCTGTGAAGTAAGCAAGCGAGAGGGAACATGAATGTCAGCAACATTAAGCTAGTAGACAAGCGTCTGCATCTTTCACTTTCTCATTCAAAGACCTGGCCAAGGAAATGCTGCTCTTTGTCTCCTATCATCAAACCCAGTTGGAGGAAACAGCTGGTCAGTAACATTAAACCATAACAAACTTGGTTTAAATAGCACAAAACAACAACAAAATATTTGGCTTATACAGCATTACCATTCTGCAAACAGTTTGATCATAATAATAATAATAATACACTGACTAGAGAAACAAGTTAATAATCAATTAAGTTCAATTTAAGGTTAGTATTCAGGTTACTCAGCTTACAGCTTTGGATGACTAAAATTTTCCTGAAGTACTGTAACCTTCGGTAACATTGACTGCAACCGTTTATGTCCTGATCTTACACCCATATACAAAGTATAATTTCAAGCAAGTGTAGAGAATAACGCTGCCGCTCGAAAACGTACCACACATGATGCTCATACAGAACAAAATTACTTCTGTTTGTCTGTAAATTCAATTTTCCTTTGGGGATCAATAAATTGCTACCAAACATCATGGCACAGGCGAGATTCATTAAAATAAGTACTAGGTGGGCCCATTTTTTTTATTGTTTTTGTGCTGTTTCATTATCAAAATATGCAAGTTTGTAATACGTTGCCAAATCATATTTCTGGATTTTGTATCGGCACAGCTGGGCAGGATGGGCTCTATGTGGGAGATTTTGCAAGAGCGCGTTTACAGTAAATGGCTCTAAAACTCAAACCATCATTTCTAGTTTAATCAGTCAGTTCTGATCTGAAAGCTTTGTGTCTTTCATTGTTTTAGGTTGATGGACCCAGTAACAACAACGATAACAATAAAAATAATATGTTCTACTTAACTTTGGCCTTTCAAGACCTCAAATTAACAGTTTTTTTTAATAAAAAGTGAGGAGATTAATTTACAAATGAAATGTCAAAAGTCAGCAGCAACAATAAGAAAGACAAGTGTACAAATACAAACCTGCACTCAGTCAGGCGCTCTGGAAAAACTAAATTCCTTCGCTTAATGAGGAAAAGTTTGATTTACACAAAAATTAACAAGGAACCTCTAAACACCTAGTGGTATTTATTTTGCGCAAGATTGTCATGTAAACATGACAATCACAACATGCCCACACGGAAGTATGGAAAACCCTACTTCCGTGTGGGCATTTTTCTTTGGTAATTTCATTCACTACATTCTAAGTTTTCAAAAAATTTCTCAGATCATTACAGCTGCAGGACCGATTTGATGACATCTGGTGAGTCAATGTCAGTTTAGAAATGTGGGTTAATGCAGTTATTAGTTCATGTCTTGGAAATTAAAATAAATTGGTCGATATCTTTTCAGAAGGGATATAAATGGCTAAAAAAAAACACTGCTTGGCACCAAGAAACACATTTTGGTTGAAAAATTATCCACCACCTCAACCTTCATGCCATAACTTTCCTTCACAGTATTTCACAGCCTACGCAGGTATTCTTAGTATATATCCAACACTGAGTCACTCACTCACTCTCACACACACACACACACACACACACACACACAGACAGTCCACAGCGTAGCAATCCTCCTCATCTGCCCGGGTCTTGAGTTTATGATTTATAAACACCACTGACAGAGGAAAGAACAAAGAAGTCAGAGGGAGAATTTGGCAGTAGATGGAGGCAGAAGTGGGGGCTTTCACCTCGCTGTGATCTAGGATTGTGATGAAGGCTTTTATCAACCGGTGGAAATGGCAACCATTTGTAACGTGTCTCTCTTTCGGTCCCTCACCACCACCCGCAAGGCTCCAAAAAATGAACAATTCTTGCCACTGTTGGCAGAAAATAGTTCAGCAGCCTGCTGTCAGTGGTGTTTATGAGTTCGATTTATGAGTTCTTGAGCATTCAAAAAAACAAATGGGATGCTGAGTGTTCATTTACGGGAAGGAGTGCGAGGGGAAAAACATGAGACTGGTCAAATGAGTTCACATAACAGTCAAAATGATAGAAAAGTCAAAGTGATCAACTCCACGATTGAACCCTTCTTTGGTTTTCACCATTTTTTATGAAAGTAGAGCATTTTCAGTAGGTCTCATCTGGGCCGCAGTTCCAAGCTGCAATTGCCAAGAATTCTGGGCCTGCATACCTGAGGACACTAAGACAGAATGAAAGAGGGAGAGAATCAGCATTAAACAGGCCGTGCGTCGGTTCAAAGAATGCCGCGTCTACACATCAATCAGCGGCACGCATACAATCTCCCCAAACTGTGACAATGCCACCCCTGAGTTTCAAATACCTACACCAGCTGTCACACAAGCCAATAATACGTCAATTAAAGGTTTTAGTGCGTGTTTGTGTTTGTAAGCACGCAAAAATTGTTTTTGTTTTGGTGTGATTACGTGTGTTTAATAATGCAGTTTTGTCATTCAGGAATGTTATTAGATTATTTTCATTTCGATTTTACTGCTGGCTCTTATTATAACAACCTCTCCATGCAACGATCCAAACTTTTGTCACTGTTTCCACCATACTTTTTCACTTAATGAAACCTTGAAATGTGCTTCACACAAAATACACACACACACACACACACACACAATAACCTACCGCTTCACACCTGAGTGCATTAGCTCAGTGTACCTAATGGATTGCACGTGCCATAGTCTGTATTGGTGCTAAGGCTCGTCACTCCATGTTCCCAGGGGCCAGGTCTAGGAAAAGGACTTCTATAAATAAGGCCCACTATTTCTCTGGAGCTCATAAATCTTACGGAATCTTACAGAACTTACTGCCCTTGTGGCATCTGGCATCATTCGTCACATATGTGGTGAGCAATTAGGAATAAAAGAAACCCAGGAAAGGCGCACAGGTTGAAGCCAGCATTGCTATGTTACACTTCACCGCAAAGAGACCACAATTTGGAGATTCCAGTGGGGTAAGAGACAAAGCAAAAATTAGTAGAGAAAAGAAAAAAAGAATGTTGGATTTGGGTTATGACATCATTGTTTTCCAGTGAATGATGCAGTTTAAACAGCAGCATCTTTGTTTGCGTCCACCACAGACTAACAAGTGTTCTGGGCTGGGGACAGATTGCAATCAAAGTCCTTTGTTCACATAATCTTTGGATATTAACCTAATATCTGCACTCTGAAACAAATAGATATGGTGTCGTTTAAGTACACACATGCACGCCATTCATGGCCAGTCTACGGTGTCATTGTGGAGCATTTCCTGACTCCTCTATTTAGAGGCAGGTATTTCTGTCATTTTATTGAAACAGCACTAAAACGGAACTAAATTCGGGCTTCCTGTGTCACGCCCAATCACATCCTGGTGCCAACCTACCCAAACTGAGAGGATTCAGCTGACATTTCCAAATTCATTAAGAACAATGTGTGTTTGCTAAAAATACAACAATATCTGAAAAGAAAACTGAATATCAATGACTGCAATGTGAAGTTATTATTACACAATCTGATGGGACTTTTAATACAGTCAGTATTGGATACACACACACACACTGAAAGAGTCTTCCTCTACCTAAGCTTGACAGGAGTCTAATTGCTGCATCTGTTTCTCTTCACAATTTAACCGCAATTAGGAGTTTTCATAGCGTTCAGGTCAAACAGCAGAGCTACCGTCCGAACAGAAACACCATTAGACACACTAATGACTCTAGACAGGACACAACTCTTCTGGCCTTTGGTACGGCTACGGCAACTGTTCGAGAGCTGAGTCCCACAACTATTAATAGGAAGTCTGGCTCATAAGGTAATGTCTGAAATTTTACTGCCAGAGTAAATCCAATATGACAATGGAGCAAGGATACTGAGGGCAGTGGTGGAGTCCATGTGGTGTAAGTACACCTCCACCTGCACTGCTTCTTTCATCAGAACACCTCCTGTTTCTCCTCAGTTCCTGCTCTGGCATCTTCAAAGTATTCAACTGCACTGCAGCACGCACCTGTGCCAATAAATACCAACGCATAACATCAGCAGATGTGTATGTGTGCACCTCTCATGCACATATGCACACACTTGCACCTAATTAACTGGCCCATAGTGATTCAAGCAAAAAAAAAAATCTGAATCACTACTGATGAATGAATGAATCTTTCTCAAACAACTTTCCAGAGGTGAAAAGTTAAGATGCGAGTGTGTGGTATTTAAGTACAATTTGAGTGGCCTGGACGTTTCTTGCATTTCCATTTTAGGTTACTTAATCCACTATTTTTTTTGCCATTTCTGCTTCATTGTAATAGTTACAGTAGAGAAACAGACGGGAAGGACAGGGCAGAGAGAGGGGATGACATATGGGAAAGGGCACTGGCCGGAATCAAACCAGCAGCTCTGCATTCCGCGGTAGGCGCTCTTACCCGATGAACCACCAGGGCGTACCAAATCCACTAAATTTGAGCGGAAAATATTGTAGTACCTTTGTTATGTTTCAAATAATACTTTATTAGTAACTTGAAATATTTGGATCTAAGATCTGAACGGAAACTACATATTTCCATTGTGCTAGGATTACTAATTCAGTTCGTCTTCCACCTTTAAATCTATATTTTCTCATGGAAATAGATTGAGATCTTGTCAGTATTATTACTTTTTTAAATAACCTGTTCCTAGGTGTTTCTTTGTTTTTTGCAGAATTGGTCTTTTCACTGAAAAGAGAGGGAAGCCTTACCTCATCAATCAAGCCTGTGAGTGTACAGAAGCAGGGACTTGTGCGTGGAGTGGGAAAGCCGCTGAAACAAATCTCCATTCTTCCCGTTCCAGAGCTGCCGCTCCACTCACTGTGCCCACAACAAATAGTATAGCAACAAAATGTTCCTTTGCTGGGCCTTTGACCTTCCCAGTGAGAAAATGCTGCTGAATGCCGGAGTTAGAATAGGGGGACGTGAGTGTGTGTGAACTGGGATCACTGATGCACATCCAGTCTATCGGACCAAAACCTGTCAACCTCTCATCACAATACGTCTCCCGGGCCTCCTCATCCACTCCCACCACCAATGCTGTCAAGGACATTCCATCTCATTCTTCTCCTCTCTCTTTTTTTCTACACATCTTTTCACTCCTTTTTGAATCTCCTCCTCTCTCGATCATGCAGATTTCTCTCGGTTCACTGACAGACAGTGACATGCCATTCACGGCCCCTTCCCATGGTTCAAGGTTAGGTGTTTCCACTTCAGAGCCTTTCTGGCTCCTGTATGTCCTCGGATTATATTCAGTGACCGAAACTTTTAAAAGTCAAACATGTCAAACTTCACTGGCGGTGCTTGGTCTCTGTAGTTCAAATGTCATATACTCCTGTTAACTCTGACCTTTGACTCCTATCTATTAGGCCGATGATGAGGAGGCAAGTTAAAAGGGGTGACCGGACATACCTGAGGCATTACTGGCATTACTGCTATATGAAGGGATTTGATTGTGTGGGTATCTGCACAACCACATTCATGTACACACCCACACACACTCATGCACACAGTTACGCGCATCCTGGCATATTGCTCTTCATGATGGTAGCAATTCAGTAAGCATACTGAGCCAACACATGGAGCTCCTGGGTCACAAAGAAAAAAGAACAAAATGCACCTAAATTATACAAAGCACAATACAGCTTCTGTTGTTACAGTGAAACTCGCCCCCCTCTGTCCCCAACACACATCTGCAAAATCATTAACAGATGTCTAAAAAGCCTCTCTCGGCCAGCTATCACAAACACACACTCTCCCAGTTTGTTATATTCTTCCATCTCCTCTGTCATCCTTCCTCCACATTTCCACAATTTCGTCTCCATTTGCATACATACTGATGAACTCATCACAAACAACACATGCAAATATAGATTAAGACACAAAGGCCATTCTCTCTCTTGCACTCTCTCTCTCCATCTCAAACTTATGACCACAACATCCACCCTTTCTTATGTTGTGTCTTTGCAATTGCCTGTAAATCTCTAAATCTGGAGTTGTGACTAAGACTAGCATGGCCCCTTTTTATCCAGTTCCACATCAAAACATTTTTGTGAAGTAAAAATACATAATTCCTATTTGTGACAAAATGAGAGAAGAAAAGATGAAAACATGGGTCAAATATCCTCAAACGTCTCTTTTATCTTTCCATTGTGTCTGTGAAACACATTGAGTCATTTTTCAACTCGTTAAGTCACACGCGTTTTGAGGAAAACACAGCAATAGAGCCCTGCTTCCCTCACACCCCTTATCAGCTGTACTCAGTAATTATCACCTCATCACTAGTGGTCCAGGTACGCCCTCTGGGGTGTAAAAGGTGGGCCAGTGCAATTGATTGCCAAGCAGTTAAGTTGGTGAAGTGAGGAGAAAACTGGATTTGGAGTTCATTGTGAGACAGCACACTCAGGAATTTACAGTGGGTCTCATAAAGCCAATGAAAAGCAGAGCTTTTCAACAGCAGGCATAGCCATCGGAAGAAAAACACTGGCAACAAGGAAGAGAAGAGCCAGTTCAGAGATGTGAATGGACAACAACAGAAAAGCCCAGAACATAGACATCATGACAGACCCTTACATTATGCTGTAAATGATCATTAATAACGAACATTGACCCTGTAGACACGTGTAGATGGAAGTTCATCTAATAATTAACTGCCCCATGAAAAGGAATAAATCAAAACAGACCGGCTCTTAAATGGACCACATCTTGGCTGTATGATCGCCAGCAGGGTTTAATTAAGTGCAGCGTGGTTTTTTGGGGGAAAGTGATAATATCTATTAGGGCTTACCGGATTAGTCTTAGTTACAGGAGAACACTAGAATGTGGAAAGAGTGTGGTTAGTCCAGTGGATCACTGAAAATCCACCAGATATTAGTCAAGTCACAATGGTGGAAGAGTGAGGCAGTGTTGCTGGTCAAGACTGGAGCATCAGGCACCATATAAGCCAATACTGGAGTCTTGCCACAGACGACCTCATAGGCAGGATTTAACTCGGTTGGGTTGGCACAAGATCAGTTGTGTGTTTGTGTGCGCGCCTATCTATCAGACAGTGAGACGGAGAGAGAACCCATTGACTCTTAACCACGATTGCAGCTGAGGCTCATGAGTGCGATATAGTTGTGCGATTCTTGACAGGGTATTTGACCGGTAAAGAGGAGAGACGTGGTTTCATGTCCAAATCGTTCCTAAAGCTTTCCGAAATAAATGGAGGGGAAAAGGGAAAAATCTCCATGGACACGAAAATGGAATGGTCTGGAGCCAAATGATCCTGAGTGAATATGTAAACAAAGCAGAGTTGGATTTCCATCAGACGTCTGAATGAACTCTGGGTTGCTGCTGATGCTGGCCTCTCGCTTCATCTTCTGATCTTAAATTAGCACACTAACCACTGAGGCTTTCCAGAGGACGCATGGCGCTGAAGTGACGGAGACAGGAACTCATTACAGAGATGGTAAAGGAGCTATTTGCCTGTTTTGCTTTTGTTTGTATGGCATTTGGGTGCTGTTTACCATTACCGTGTAGGGTCAACATTCAGACCCTGGCCGCTAGAAGTTCCCATAGGGCAGCATCCAACAAAACAGGAGTCTGCTAGTCTGCACAGAGAGGCCCTAAGCAATGCCAACAGGGGCCCGGGGTCACCTCATCCATGCCCTCTGCTCAGTATGTGACCAATGGGGACAAACCAGGACAGATAGTCAACAAACATAATGAGTATATGGATACATGACTGCATAGTGGCCAAGTGTGTGTATGATAACAGTGTGTGTTGGTGGAAGGATGATTAAAGACATTCAACAACAACAATCAGTGTGGGCTCATTCTGATGACGAGCCTTTAGAAAATAGAAGAAACTCACATTCCCCCACTTCAGATTCATTCATGCTTCAGCTGAAATCCAGACGCCTCCTCTGTAAAAACACAACTCATCCACAGATGGTTAACTGGGGAGCGTTGTGTCACAGCACAAGCTTTGGGAGCCATCAGTGTCGACAGATGACATTTGGAATGGCGCTTACTGCTGAAATCCTCTTCCTACTTTTGAGTGTTCGATCAACATGCATGCTGTGATCACACTCTTGTATACAGTCTCATACTGTATATCAACATGGATCAGGAGAGGACACATCTCTCAACACCTCAGGGGCCAGCTATGAAGTTTCATGCTCAAAGTCATTTGAGTGAGTGGCTATATAGAACGTTCAGGATTTGGGGAAGAGGCAAGAGAAAAGCTCTGTTTTGTATCCAAGTATGAAAAAACAATTGGAGTGATGGCTGGGAACTTGGAATGGTTTGCGTGAGGTTTCCAGTGGAAAACTCCTTGTCTTGATGGGCTGTTGATGACGGTGAGTGAGTTGGTTGTAATCCGGGTGGTCAAGCATTGCAGCCGTCCCTGTTCCCTCAGCCATGCCAGCTGGATGCACGAGGCCTTGGGAGCCACTGGGACCACAAGAACATGAGACAGAGACAAGGAGAGGAGATTTAATGGTGTAATTGGTAGAATTAGCAGCAGAAGAGGCATGGTTCAGAACATCCACAGGATTAGGAACATCTTTGGTAAAATGGGCTGAATATTAAGCCAGTGGTTACAGGAGAGTTTGGCACTGCTTTCACATGTGGAAGGACAACAAAGGGAGATGATGCAAGTGAAACATGGGGATGAATTTCAATGTGAATCGTGGAGAATGCGTGGAGAGCCCGCTGGAGAGCGACAGTCTTTATAATTCTCTGCTGCTCTCACTCTGGATTCTAACCCACAGTACTGCATCAGTATCTCCAAATGCCTCTACAAATTACCTCAATTACTGCAGAATGTCCCATCTGGCGCCTCGGAAGGCCCCCAAAGCCCATCATTGACTGTCTTGAATGCATGCTTGTGCGTAAGTACAGTGTGCCTGTTTGTGCGTGGTTGTATATTAGAACCTGTGTTGTCTTCCTACACGCCGTTGCACGTTTGTTGGGTTTTACTCCCACATGAACTAAATGTCTATCTATTAGCATCATTACAGTATTATCTCCATGGATCCTGAAAGGCCCATTTAAGCCAAGAACAGAAGCTTAAGTCAGCCATCAAACTGCCACAGAGTGCAGGGCTGAACCAGGAGACACCAGACGCCAAATCTTCAATTTAAGACTTAACGCTTTTGTCATTACGAACATCTGGAGGAAGTGAGACAGATTTTTCCAGTTTAGAGGACCTCAGAAGAAATTCACTCATTGTCTCTCCATTTTATCGCACTCAAATTCTTCTTCTTTACAAAAGACTGAATAATCATGAATTAATGTAGTATTCACCAAGAAAGTCAACAGGTCCAAAGAAAGGCCACTGTGGCTCAACAGGGATCTGAAGACAAAGCAACCCAATCTGATCCAATTATCTGATTCGGATTCTCTCCATGCATTCTCTCAGGTTTAAAGGCATCAGAGAGCTGCACTGATAACTATCCAAGAACAACTACTCACATCTGTGGACCACATATACACAAGTAACACGCACAAGGAAGGAAAAAGGGAAGAAAAACAGTTTCCCAATGCAAGACAGAAAGTGAAAGTATGAATATGCAGATTTCATCATCTGGTTTCTATATGAAATTAATATAGTTAAAAAAAACCTGAACAGAAATCAGCATTGTGCAATCAACCATAAATCCTAACATTTCACCTTAGAAAGATTAGAAAATCAACTCTGTGATTAACTAAAAACAGTCAGTTGCTGTAAATACACAAATATAATTTGCTTGTGACAGAAAAGGTGTAAATATTTTACTCTGTTTTATTTGCGCACTATTAATTCCTTTGTCTTATCCTATTTGCAGCCACGTGAGAGCTGAGGGTTGAGTTTGTAAACAGATCCCCACTTGTCACCTCCAATAAGGGCTGTAAGTGAGTGTACGTAGGTGCGTGTGTGTGCATATCATGAGTGTTTAAGCTCCACTGATGGTGTTGAGAGGCATCAGGACATCTCTTGGATGATAAATGCTCTCTCTTCTCTTCGAATCACTTCTCGGCAGCTCGTTGGTCACCGGGGAGCTCAGGCTGATGAGTGGTGTGTACGGTTGTCAGTGCATCCTCTGCACAACTGTATGCGCGCTTGCATGTTTGTGGCTACCAATGTAAAGCAGAGTACAGATTAAATGCGTGTAGCAAAGAGACAGTGACATGTGATTCCACGAGCGAGCCATTATAATAAATTGCATTGTGCAAAACAGCCAAAATAATTTGACCTTTTCTTCTCTTAAGCAAACACTCAGTGGAAACTCTCCTCATCACAGTGGAAAGAAGACAGAAACACACGTGTGTGTGCAGAGTAGATCGAGTGGAAAGTCAGAGTGTTTCCCAGTTTGGGAGAGCTGAGTAATCAAGCCGAGGTTCAACAGCAGTGTTACAAGTCTGTATCCTCAGTGATAAGCCAAGGACTTTCTCC
>OMNV01016015.1:0-37375 GCA_900303265.1 Brotula barbata | reverse complement strand
TGTTACTGTCAGCAAGTCAGACACCGTCTCGCTATTTACGTCCAGACGGCGGAGCAGTTTGTTCGTGCCGGCTTTGTCTGTTTCTGCAGTGTGTGAGGGCACCTGCCTCTCTCTCTCTCTCTCTCTCTCTTTTCAGTGCATGCGGTGGTGAAACAAATCTCTCTGCTCTGTCACTTCCTTTGTTTTTGTCCCATCTACTGCAGATGCAAATTTAATATGAACAAATGCTCGCTGCTTTAATTTTATATTACAGATGGTCTTTTTTATCCATTGCTCATGTTTGGTGGGTGAGGCGTTTGATTTCATTTCCCAGGTCTAAGGTGCTCCGGGTGTAAACACACTCAAAGGTTCTCTCATTCAAAATGCATTGTGCTTTTGACAGGTGTTTTGGCTGAAGTGGGTTTTAGAGACTGACATACTTATTTCTTTATTTGTGCTCCTCGTTTTTCTATCATTTTCTCACCAATTCTGACTGCTTGGCAGACTGTGCACTGGAGGGTGATGAAAGGTGATAATTCAAGTTGGTTGGAAGATATCGACTTCTCGTGTCTCTCTTTCTGTACTCTCTCCCACGCGTGTGTCTTAATGCACTTTATTACTCTCTTTTTTAAATGACACAATAACACCTTCATTGGTTCTGTTCCTTTGAACTTGTTTCCCTTTTTTATCTTTACTTTTATATCTGTCTTTCCTTTACTTATAACACACTCCGCTTTACACACACCTACACACACTATTCATTGGTCCTTTCCTTTCCTCAGATCCCGGTGCAGTGGTGGAGACACACAGCGCCATGCCGTATGCAGTGATAGGGGGCGTTCTGGCACTGCTGGTTTTCACTGTCATCTGCGTTCTCATCGTCACCATCTGGTGTTCCGTCCGACAGAAAGGTAACATGCGCACACACACACACACACACCCACCTTTGAGAGTAAAGGCCAAGTTTTCTCTTTGCTGTACTTTGTGCTAAAACTCACAGTGGAAGCAAATTACTCTTGGATGCTTTAAAAATAATCTTTTAAGCGGAGGTGTAAAATTGTCAGTGCGAAGCAGACAGAATGGGATGCTCCTCACTGGCCGCTCACTGTCCATGATGAACGACCTTGGCCATGAAGGAGGAAGAGAAAGGGGTGGGGTGGGCTACGTAGGTGTGGCCTGTGTGTTTTATGACTCTGTATATTAGTGCATCAAGGCTCATCCATTTAAAAGAAGACTGCTTCCCACGTTCCATATCTTCCGTAAGTGCCATCGCGTTGGCAGCCTTTGCCGAGATACTGCAGCTGCCAAAAGAGGATTTGGGAACTCTGTAGCACGTGGGGAGCCGTTACTCCAACCACATGGCAAGACAAGCAGTCAGTCAACAATCAGCCTGCTTGGCTGCCAATCAGCAGCCAGACACGGCTGTGCGACCAATCAATGGTGAGACAGGGCCATTCGGGCTTTGTGTCGGCCTGGCGTGACTGCCAGCACGTCAGTCAGCCTCTGCAGTGAGGAGATGAGAGTGTCACTCACCCCTGCAGTGGAGGGACACTCGGTTAGGAAGATAACTTGAGGGGTTCTTGCTCTCTGTAACCCGCAGTGCGCTGATTCATTAATCATATGGACTTGAGGGATGTTAAAATGTGTTTGGCTTTTCTAAGAGACACCAGCTTGTCATTGTTCTCTTGAACCTAACCATCCCTCCACCCTTTTCTGTCAATCTCTTCCCCCCTCCTCCTGCTCTTTTATTCTCTATTACCTGCTCCACCTTCCACCACTCTCACGCCCCTCTCACACCTCCTCTCAACCCCACACCTTTTATTTCCACCGTTAGGCTCTTACCGCACTCGAGAGCCTATTCTTGCTTGGTATTAACGATCTCTGAACTAATAAATTAATCAGTTGAAGGTAATGTAGTAATGTTGGCACCAGTTGATTTGATTATGTTGCATGGCACTGCAATGATCATGACGCTTTGCCACCTAACCTTCCCTCGCGGATGTCCTCCCCTCTCTCTCTCTGTCTCTCTTTATCCAGGCTCCTATCTTACCCATGAGGCCAGTGGGTTGGATGAACACGGAGAGGTGCAGGAGGCCTTCCTCAACGGGAGCGACGCCACCCAGGGCAAGAAGGAGTACCTACTGTAGCCCTTCTCATCCACCCTCCCTTTCTACTCTGACCTCATCCCTGTATCCCCTCCTCCCCCTTTCTCCCACCTTATACACACAAACACACACGTACACACACACAACTATACACACACCACGCCATAAAGGGCGGCCTTCTGAAAATGACTGTATACAGATACTGCACACAGCCAATCCGTCCTATTCCATTCCACTCGATATCCTCCCCACACACTCACGCTCACCCAGAGTGAGAAACGGAGACCGTACAGACCCACCAGCCATTAACGATTGTGCCATATAGTGTAAAAGGAAGAAAATGGGGGAAATGGAGAGAGAGAATGAGGGAGAAGGTGAGGTGAATGTAGACAAATAAAAATGATACCCTAATTATTTTGATCGAGAGGGAAGCAGGGAGCACAAAGCAAATCGGCACTCAGCCCGTGCAGCCGTCAAAGTGGAAGGGGAATTAGAAGCAGATGACTGCTATAATTCCATGCCTGGAGAAAACCACCTATCTCACAAAGCCCCATCTTTAACTGCAATGACAGTGCGAACAGTGGGTAAAAAGAGACTGACCAGGAGCCATTGAGTACTCCATACAAGAAAATTGAAACGCTCAAATTGCCAAAGCATCTTACCTTCAGTGCATGACTCACATTTAAATCCTTACAACTACAGTATGCAATCCCGAAGTTCCTGCTTTGTCTTTATTTTATGAACGAGCTAACTGTCTTGTTTTCCCTGTTGGTTTGCCGATATTTTGTGGTAAAATCCATGATAAGTGATGCCTGTTTTCTTTTCGCTAAAAGTGAGGAAACGTTGGTTCTCCTCTCTTTAATTTTCACTGCATTTACTTCTTTTTTCGTCACTTACCTGTTCACCATCGTCTGTCTTTTTCCTTCACATCTCTCGTTTCATTTTACATGTCTCCCTTTGTTGGCTCCTAAAAAACGAAAGGATTAGAGTTGGGCTGCCTTCCCTACAAAGAAAGGAATATGAATTACTAAGGCATTAAAGAAAGGTATAATTATTTTAGAATGTCATTAGGGGGATGAAAGGGTTTACACGTCGTAAAAAGAAGGGCAAGGAGAGCAATGGCGAAGGGATTGAATGAGAAAATAATAAAACGGTGGATATTTTGTCTGAATGCCACACATATGCAGCTACATGCACACACTCATACGTACAGTAAACACGTTCACAGAACAAGTATACATATCTCGGAATTCCTTATTTGTATAAAAAAGAACAGCATACATAAATTAAATGAAACTTTTAAGAAATAATAAAACAATTTACTATTGAAACGCATTATGAAGCAGATATACTAACACAGAATATTAGAGTAGAGGTGAGAAACCGAACAAACTACTGTCCAGTGATCTTTAAAGAAAATAAAGAAAAGAATAAAAAAAATGTTCATTTGTCTTTATGAAATACCAGAGGTCTTATTGATTTTTTATTAATTATTATTATTGTTTGAACAACTCTGATTGTTGTTACTGTTATTATTATTGCCGTTGTTATTATTATACTTGTAAATGTTAAAGAATTGTACACTTCCCATGGTTTGTTTTCAGTTCTATTGTAGAGAAATAGCTGTCTTTTTACACTCTTACCTTTCCTCTCTATCCCAGTCCTTCTCTCTCTTTGTCTTCTGTGCCTAGTTGTCTCTTCTCCTGTCTTTTCGCTCTTGTTTTCTTTAGAGTCCATGTGTCATTGTTGATATATAGCTAACTATTTCTTTATAGGGGAAAGATACAAAGCACGACAAAATAAAAAAGAATCCAAAAATAACCTTGGGGATTTGTCTGCTTTTGGGATGTGTTTACTGTGTAATTAGCAGGTGCTGCTTTTGAAATCCTGTGAAAGGAGTGCAGGAGACGGAGCATATGATTAGATCAACGGGGAATAGTGGAATTATGGGTGCGCAGACAGAAATGAAGGCAGCGGTGCTACTTATACCTGCCAGCTATTTCAGAATGAAGAGAATAAACATAACAGAAGGTTCTGTGGCACAGCTAATGAATCATAAGAAGAGATATTAAGAAGGAAAAGTGACAGGAGGGCTTGAGTCTGATGCACACAGAAAAATACGAGTCTACCATTAACTTCCAAACAATCAATACCCGATTCTGTCGAGAAGCACTCAACATGTCTATGTGTTTGTGCAGCTGGATTTGAAAGCCGCCGGAGGTCGCCGGGTGATAGATCGATGTGTTTCTCTTGCATCAATGGCAAGGCTCCGCGGTCTCCTGTCATAAAGACAGATTGTCAAACGGCAATCAAAATAATGGACTTGCCAGGTGCTACCAGTATGAGCCTAAGCTCTGGCCAACAAATCCACACCCCCTCAAATAATAACAAGTACAGTCCAGAGATGTCTTGACTTTATGATGACGCAGAGGTGCTAGACTATGAAAGACTCACTATGTTTGATTGATAAGAAACCTGGGAATATTGTCGGTTTATATATCTTTGATGTCTTTCAAACAAAGCGTCATCTGCTATGTCAGGATTCGCAGGAGGCTGGTCGAGTTCATTCTTCTTCTCCTCAGTTGTCAAATATTTTAAAAAGCGTTTCAAACTTTTTCGTTCCAACGTTGTTGCTTATTAACAATAGATCACAATTTCATTTCAATGGAGTATTTTCTGCAGTTGCTACGTCGTTACTGTTTTCCTGCTGCTTCCTCCGAAAATGGCTATTAAGTGACTATAACCATAACAATTTAGTCGCTGGACCTGATTCAGACAACCACTGTGATCATTGAGGGCGATTATTGAATCAATAGACATAAGCAAAATGAAATTGGAAACAGTCAGATTACAGTGAATTGTATCCCTCCCTAAGTTTATGACATGCTGTGAATACCATAATCTGGCCAATAATGATGGTGAGACGCCTATGAATAACCCTCTCAGCATCTCCCTGATGCTGCTATCACCGATTAACGTCCTGGAACGAGTTCACGTCGCAGAATTTCACATTTATGACTCTTTATGATGGCTGCATTTCATTTCTATGAGTTGCAGTTAATGTCATAGTCCATCCAAACACAAGCTCCTTTTATTTCTGATGGCCACAAAGCAGATTAGACACAATTCCATCCATTTTAAAATCAATCCTCGTCACCCTCGTCGCGTACATAGGTGTTCTGTGCTCTAAACAGTGTGACTTTACCTAAGCGCGGAGGTGTGTGGGTGAAGTCGTTGCAGCAACAGCATGTGGCATTGATTGAGGTGGTTGAGTGTGTTGAGGCCCAGCATAATCAGGAAGCCGAGAGCTTTCAAGCAGACAGAACAATTGAATGGTCAACACCAGGGAGGCTAGAGCCTGTTTTTTAACCAGAGTTCTCTATCTGGAACATTTTCCAGTCATTGATTTGTTTTTTATGACAACAGACCAGAGACCATGTACATCTGTGCATATGCACAGGATACTGAGAGGAAGAGGCAGCAGGGAAAGATAGGGAAGTGGAAGTAAATGGATAAGTACACCTCACCAATGTAATTGTGATGAAAAAGAATTTGAACAAATGTAGAATTGAGATTTAAAACCGGAGAAAAGACGGGCATACGGTGACGAGGAAGAAAAAATGGACGACAGTACGTGTGTTGACTCTCATGCCCGTAATCCGAGCAACAGGAGCTGGATTCATCCCGATCCCTCACCAACACAGTTCAAGATGAGAAAACAATTGGTGTGAGCAAGGCCATTTTTATTGCAAAAGAGCATCACGCTGTATTTACAGGCAGGTTTGATCAAAACACTCACAAAGATTGTGTCATGATCCAGTTCCCCAAAAATACCAAAGCCTCTCTGGACTACAATGTTATTGCTGCTTGTTTAATTAAATGCTGTCATTCATAGATTTGCATTACTGGCTGGCTGGCTTAATGGAGATATGAAACGGGCTCAGAATAAGACCCACAGGAAGAAAACAGACATCTGTGATCAGGACACCAGTCATCAACTGGAGATTTAATTTTCTCACTGACATTTGGTGTGGGACCTGATAATGAACTGGCCTTTTCATTTGTGTGTTATTCATAACGTCTGTGCAAGATGTTGCTGATTAGTTAAAAAGCCAACAACAGCGAGCAATATGCTAAATTTATTCTTCTTTAGCACACAAGCCATCCCTTACAAACACGAGCTATTTCCCATGCGCATAAAGCATAAAATGATCTGGAACATGCTGTAGGCCTAGATTATTCCAAGGACATCCTGTATCTTCCTCTGTGTCATGAATTTAGACCCCTGGACACACTTTGGCTTTGAAGGAGTGTTTAGCTGTACACCATGGAGCTGCCTGTACGGCCTCACACAGGGCTTTTCCAACCGCTTTGCCTCTGGATGGGGCGACCACATGTGAAAGGCGGGGTACAGAGACGGGAAACAGTGCCTGTTCTCCTCGATTTTGTTTCTTACCAGGGGTGAAGAGGAGCAGGGGCACAAGACTGTACAGCTGAAAGAGAAATGTGGTCACTGCATGAGCCCAGATAGGAAGATTAGCATTGGGCGTGAAAAGCTGCAGGGCATGGATAATGTGGAGAGGCAGGCACAGTAGGACTAGAAGAGAGAGTGACAGAGCCAGAGCACGGACCTGGCAGGAGAGATCTGTAGGGGACTCTGCATGTATCTTTCTGGGCTTCATGCATATCAGGTCAAGGTAGATGAATAGCAGCAGAAGCAATGGGAGCATGAATACTGTTACCCCGTGGGTATAGACGAGAAACTGTGGACTGAGAACAGTGTCAGGGGCACACACTCCCCAATGGCTACCGTGAATCTCTGCATACGTGAGGTTGTGCAGGTCCTCCATATAAAACTTGGAGAGGAAGCCTCCATATGGAAGATACTTCCCAATGACCTCGCGTTCCTGGGGGTACCTATGGTGCGGGTAAGTGGCAGAATGGGGTGAAGATGTTGTCCAGTTTCCATCCAGAATGAGGCCGGCTGTGCCCGAGTCTTCGCCCGTCCCACCGCTGCTCCAGGTTTGAAAGACATTTGAGCTGATGAACTGGGAGAAGGATGAAATCACAGAACCCATCCAGCCCAGCAGAACCGCACACAGAGCTCGCTGACGGGTCACCACGGAGGAGTACCTAGCCCCCAAAGGATGTGAGCAAATGGTAATTGAGAACATTTCCGTTAATCTCATAAAAAGTAAACGTGAAAACAATGACATTGGCACACAAGTTGCCATATTATTCTTAAAAACCCAAACGAAGCCAACAGTGAACATTTCTAACTCAAATTTCTCCCATACGTACTGAGTCTATACACATTTACTAAGCCCCGCCTCTACGGCGAGAGTATAAACAGACAGCGATCGAACATCCTCATGAACATTATACAAACAGCCGGTCAGCACAGCTTCACACATTCGCTCTGTTCTTTTTCTTCTTTTGCCCTCATATTGATTCTTTTTTACAGTCGAAAGCGCACATAAGTGCTGGTACACTTCTCCACTCCCACATATTTGCCCCACTCCCACATATGAGGCCTATTTCCTCAGAGGAAATCTAGAAGTATATCTGCTATAATTGTAGAAGATGGTTTTATTTCTACCCCTGATGTTTGCCCGTAGAGCTTAAAATATGAGATGTTATCTTGTATCAAGTTAATACGTGAATGATGTTTTGCACTTCATCTGATATGGTGGTTTACTTGTACTCTTTCCTCCGTGTGGCACCAATACAAGATTTCTAAACTCACCTTTCTGCCAAGCGATGCTGTAAGTGGTTGTCGAGTGTGAGCAGCATAAACAGGAACATGGTGAACTGCCTTATCAGTAACGGGCAACACACCAGCGTTACACAGGTGTACAGGCACTGGGGGGTTCGGAGGTTGAGTAACACGTTCACCGGGACCCCCACTGCGCCCCCCACGGCCCCCACCCAGCCGAGACACAGCCGAAGACAGCTCGAGACACTCCCAGGTTGGGGTCTGGCACCCTGGGGGCCCTGCTGTTCCTCTGCCACTGTGCTGTTGCCGCTGACGATCATACACAATCTCACACTTACCACAATTACACAGACAAATAGGAAACACTGGCACAGTGAGTAAGGCCCTATGAACTCCATGTCTAGAGGAGAAAGCACAGAGAAAAGGAGGAATGAATGAGAGCTGCATTCTAAAGTTCTAAAGTTAGAAGACGTACTTCCACCACAGCCAAAGAGTGCTTCAAATATGACTCCTTCTTTGAATGATGAAATTTAATAGGTTATTAATTAGGCCGCAATAGACTGCTTGTACCAGGCATTCTACATTAAGGGCCCTATTTAGATGATCTGCGGTGCACTATATGGTGCACGGTCTGGTGCACTGCAGCACCCGGCGCTTTGGGGCGTGTCCAAATCCATTTTGCTATTTATACGGCGTGTAATCGGAATGCATAGAAGATATAGAAGATCTTCTTGGAATTTTTATAAGTTGTAACCCACAGAATATAAATTTCAAAATCCAGATATGTATTTTTTTTTTATTTGAGTAGTATAATCCCCTTTCCACAAAAAAAACCCCCAGACTATTTTAATTTCATACCATATCATTTTCCCGCCAAGCTCCCTGAGGTGAAGCACATCTGGCAGTGAATTATAAAAAAAACAAAAACAAAAAACGACTAACTTGAAAATACAATTTTCGCATTTGGAATCTGCAAAAGCACTTAACAAATAAACACAAATACTCAACAAATACTTTACAAATTGCAAGGAAGGATGCGATTTTAGTAGATTTACTTTATCATTTGTTACCTCTGAAGAGAGCAAATGAAAGAAAATGTCAGGGTGCTCATGCAGATATTGTCACATGTAGTTCCGTACATGCCATCTTGCACTTTATATTCCTTCATTTAGTTCATTAGGTACAGCTCCTCCTATCTCTGCTTACACAGTCAATGGCACAGTTGTTCATCGAGAAAGACGCAGAATGGAGGGCATACAAATCAGAACGGAGAGACAAGGGCACGAGGAACTATTTAAGGTTAAACGTATGGGTGCGGGTCAGACGAGTAAAATAGAGAGGGGACTGATGTGGTACAAGAAAAGACTGTGATGCAAGTTCCTGCTTTTAAACAGATGGAGGAGAGAGAGTGTGTGTTAGATATTTGATAGCTATTGGAGAGCTGTAAACGTGCCTGGAGAGTGAAAAGGTCAGGCCAGACCACAAATGACAGAACTTCTCCGCTGAGGATGTGAGCACCATGCAAACACAGAACAAGAGCCGACTGGGAGGCAACACGCTGTTAAAGTTAACACCCACATGCTCAGAGGAACAATTTGTGAAAAAATACATGCAATGCTATTGAAGGATAATTTCACTGAATTTTCCAACAATAGTCTTGCATTAAAGAGAGCAGATGAATACTAAAGTAGCAGATTAGCCTATGTCACCTGTCCATTCGGCGTAATTAGTTTGACCTTTGGAGAGCATCCGGTGGTAGTCGTCACGTTTCCATAATAATCATGACAGGATGGAATAACCTCTTTATGCTGCTGTATAATCACTTTACACAGTTGTCTCCTGTCTCGCCACTTGAAGGGCCTAAGTCAGATTGATTTACTGAAGTAATTAATGGAGTTTAATCCTCCTTGTGTGAATTTTCAATTCCAACTGGTGCCTGGTCACTCTCAATGTAATCAGTTTCATTAATGAATCAATTAAGCACTTTTAAACAGAATTCAAGCAACAGGAACCTTTCAGAATGGTCAGAGAATTTCAGAATTTTTAAGGATAAGTGAAATGTTGATGTCTGTCAAAAGTGTGCATTAGGATAAAAAGGTACAGTTACCTGTCATACAGCCTGGCGATGACACAGATAGTTATACAAAGGCCTCTGATCTAGCCTCTCTATGACTCCGTATTTTTCTTAACCTCCCCTCGGATCTTTGTCTTCTCTCACACCCCTCACTCTGTCTGCAGCCACTGACAGAATAAATCTGATTCATAAACCTCTGTTATCCACCTGCCTGCTATCTCTCTCACCTGTCTCTGCAAACATATCAATTGTGTCAATGTTGGAGCATGGCTGCCCTTTCCATCTGAGGTCTGTAAAGGGCAACACCACCTGTTTCAGCCATAAATTTTTTTAAATAAGACGCATACACACACACACACACACACATACACACACACACACCTGCTAACAGTTTTGTGTGGCAAAAATCTTAGTTCTGCAGATGTTTCATTATGATGATTCAGTCATTGATGATTTATTGGGAATATTTTTTAGGATTTTAAGAAAAAAATCAGGCACGTCATAGAAATATGCTGTAGAGTATAAACAAAATGTTAAAAGTTTAGGAAACTATTGCAGCGATCGATTTGTCTCATGTTTTGTGCAATTGTTTTTACCATAGAGGGAAAAGCTCTGAATACACTTACCATGGGTCAAAAACTTCTTGTGCTACTGTGAGTGCTCCTAAGCGACAGAAAGAAAGTGATGGCCCTACAGGAAAATGTTAATTTGTTGGATTTGCTACGAAGACTTAATTCAGCTTCTACTGTTGCTCATTATTGCTACTATCTGAGTCAAACATAAGCTATATAACAGGAAAAGGAAATCCATAATGTCATTTTTGTCACTACACTATCTGGTGTGAAGCAACTGCATGTCGTGTGTGATGCTAATATCGCTCGTGTAGAAACTGCTACATTTATGTGGGTGCAGGATTGTTATGAAAAGGGAATTCCTGTAGGAAAAAGGAAATTCCCACAAGATAAGACCGGAGGCAAATATTTTACCAGAAAGGAAAGACGTGGTGATGCATCTACAGGTAACAGGGAGAAATCATTTGTGGATTTAGTGTGTTCACGCCCTGCAGGTACCACTATTCCCCGCGAATGGCAAGGGAGGCCTGTATTTAAATGATCTCTTCTTTTTAGACAGGGGAAAGCACTCAAAAGAAGTTACTATTACTTCTATAGGTTCTTTAAAAAAAATATGTGTTTAGTTGGTTATAACTGGCAGTGTGATAAACATCAGAAGAAATATTATAGAAAATCTATATTTTTATGAAAGCAATTGTACAGTAAGTGTGAAGTTAGACTGGTGGTCAGAATATTTCCAGCTACTCAGTCTCAGCTGTTAAAGTGATTTGAAAAGGGGCTACAAGAAAGAGAAGCAGTCCTACTACGTCAGTGTAAAAATTCCAGTAGGTGGCAGTGATGCACCAATAGGCTGGTTTGCCAAAGCAATAGTCCAGAAGAAAAATAAGTCACATGACATCATCAGATGATTGATGCCCTGTAGACATCAGAACCAAAAGAGGAGGCTAGAACTTGCTAGTTGATTTCAGGGACGCTACCGTGTGCTAAAATTTGCGTTAATTTACCAGTGACTTGATGATGTCGTATGTGTATTTTCTTTTTCCTGAAGGTTATAAACCTTTTCTTTCCCCTTTTTGGTTCTAATCTAAGTGTAACTGTAATAAAGTAAGACAAACAGAGTTGTTTTTCCATGCATCCTTCGTGGTCAGCTCAAGTTTTTTCTACTGAGGGCCAAAGTTGAGACAGACAATGCAACAAATGCTGAATTACGATTAAAAATACATGCACAAAGAGAATATTTCCTCTCAACAAAGGATATACCTTTAGGCCTGTACCTTACATTATCCACATTCATCTTGATTTGAGACAGTTCTTTCAATAATATATAAGCAACTCTCCAGCAATGGCAAAATTCATGCAAAGCTTTAATGACAACCAGGAGACAAAGCCCGGAGCTACTGAAAATGAGCTGAAAACTGAATTTGTGTGTTGAGATATTTTTTTTTAATGCAAATGAGTTTCCCTGAACTGTATGGTTGACAATTATGGCCTGGAAAATGTGCTCATGTTCCCAAAAATTCACCCAAGCATGTCAGTCTGTGTACCAATTGGCCACCCGTTGCCTTCCAAATGAGGAGAGCTCCAGGCAGGGGTACACTCAACTTCAATGGGCATGGTGGCATGGTGGTTAGCACTGTTGCCTCACAGCAAGAAGGTTGTGGGTTTGAATCCTGGGGTCAACCTCTGCACCTTTCTGTGCGGAGTTTGTATGTTCTTCCTGTGGCTGCGTGGGTTTCCTCTGGGTGCTCTGCTTTCCCCCACCCACAAAAACATGTGCTTTAGGCTAATCACTCCTGTCATTGCCCCTGACCAAGGCAAAGGTAGAGGATCTGGAGTTGGTCCCTGGGCGCTGTTGTATGCGTGTGTTTGCATGTGTTGGCGGCTCACTGCTCCCTGTTTAGGATGGGTAAATATGCAAATCCTCTACGGGGATCAATAAAGTACCCTTCTTTTTTTCATTTCACATCGACATGCCCACCCAAGTCAATAACTTGGATTTAAAAAAGTTGGTTCAACTAGGAAATAATGGTAGTTGTGTTATTTGAAAACAACTCTTGTGATGAAAAATAGGTCTGCAAATATTTTAAATCAAACGCAAACTGATTTTGTCACCCTTCCCTGGTCATTGTGGATAGATATAATATTATCAACATTTACTACAATGTTCAAGGCCCACCTGCAGTGTGCAATAAATTTGCTGGGTTTTTTTCAAAATAGTAACCCAGTATAACCTATGTGCTTTTAAAGTTTGTTACTCATGACAAATAAATAATAATATAACAATAATTAATTTGAAATATATATATAATAAATATAGATAATAGATGGATAAATTGTTTCAAACACCAGATTGTCTACAATGTTTTTGTTGATATATTTTTGTTTTGTAATCTTAAAATTTGTACATGGTCCCTTTTGTTCTCGTGGATTTTCTAAATGCTATAACATGAGTACAAAATTTTAAATCATGATTTTTGTATATGCTTGATTTGAAACAATTCTCTTGCGTTCTCTCGGTTATAGTACTGTATATTCTCCTCAGTTGGCTGTGCTGAGTGGTTGCGGTGAAAAAAAAGAGTCAAATCTCGCGTGGTGTTATGAGATTTGTCCTTGTTAACACGACTTGGAAACCCCGTTTCCACCCTCTTCCCTTCGCTGTTCACGAGCAAGGTAAAGTGCTATGTCCTATGCTCAGTTGCAATATTGAAGAAAATACAGTAAAATCTCGTTCAATTATTCTTAAAATGCGATTGGACAAGCTATTATTTGTTAATTATTGAGACAGTGAAGTTTGTGATTTATATCGGACACCTTCATTGTTTATTTTAAGGGTTTTCTTGCATGTAGGTTTCATTCTTTAGCTAGTGTAGTAATGGCTGCCTCCATGCCACCTCGTTGAGGCCTGCTAGCCAGCGGCTTGATAATTTTTTATCATTTCTTTCTGAGGTATTACTGCACTTTAATGATTTCACGATATCTCTAACATTCCACCACCAGCAGTCTTAATGTGTGGTGCGGTTTGTTATTGGTGGAGCGAGGCTTGTCGCAATATCGGACTAGTCGGCTAACGACAGCTAACAGCGCTTAATTTCAGACTTGTTTCACATGCCGGCACGAAAACGCGATGAGGCTCATTGTACGAATGAGAGAAGAATACTTTGTATGTTCTTAAACTGTAATATCCATATAATTCTTTCAAGTGAGCATATTAAGCAGTTTACACGTTGGGCTGAGCAGCGAAGTCGCTTCACATCTCATCGTTTGGTTTAATAACCAGGAGCGAAAGATGCTTTTAGCGTACTCCCTTTATATTTCGTGTCGACTGTGAATGCTGGATATTTGAGTGTGGCCCACGGGGCGACCCCTTTCTCCTCTAAAATTTTTAGTGTTAGTTAAACGCAGTATTTGTGGTCCATAGATGCCGGGTGTCACAGTGAAAGACGTCAACCAGCAGGAGTTCGTCCTGGCACTGGGTGCCTTCCTGAAGAAGTGAGTAGTGAAGTTGCGATGTTAATGTTTAATTATCAGAAATTAGCTTGCTATGCCTGTTTGCATGTTAAATTGCTTGATATAGAAGTGAAGTTACCAATATTTATATTGGTAGTATTGCATCTTGGTCAAATGAACAAGTATTTACAATGATGAATTGTTAAGTACTTAAAGTATGGGCAAAATAATGAGACATCAGTCACTGTTATTCATGAATTAAACTTTGCAAACAGTGAATCAAGGTTTCAGTGATTTGCTACAGTTGGCCCCAAATGTATTTATTATGGTGATGGCAGTTCCAAATATGTCTCATAAGCAGTAATATCCTCAGTTGTATTACAGCCCTCTGTTGTTCAGTATGATGTTGTTCTTGAGTGTAATTTTCCTAAGATGTCTTTGTAAACTGTTGTTCACCCCTGCCACCAGGTCAGGAAAGCTCAAGGTGCCTGACTGGGTGGACCTTGTCAAACTGGGTAAGCACAAGGAGTTGGCACCCTGTGATGAGAACTGGTTCTACATTAGAGCAGGTATGTCCAAATGCCCTGAATGTCATTTTTGTGCTCTCCCATAACGGTCAGTTAAGGGATTTGTTCTACACAGATTCATTTTAGGGGTGTAGGGAAAAGAATTTCTTAATTTAGTCTTATTTACTGTCTGACCTTCTTTGCCAATAAACCTCTTATAACCCCAAAATGTCAACCATCTGTATTGATGTCATAAATTCTCTGCAATGCAAATTGATCTATGTATATCCTTTGGACTATCAAGTCGAATGGAACATGAAGTGTTCTGTAGTGTTATATTTGGATTGTAGACGATGACCATCTGAATAGTCTTAACAGAGCAGTTACTTGTTATTGGCTGCTGGGAATCCTGTAATTGGTAATCAGAAATTACCTTTGCTCTGTTGTATACAATGTCCCTCTAAACTGAGCAATGACTGACCCGTTGAGACATTTAACTTCTAAGTGAACACTTGTGATACCAATAGTTGAGTCAAAAACAGTGTAGCATGGAGTAATGGAGCCATAATTCTGACTTTCTGTTGAAAGAGATGGTTAAAGTGCTGCTGGATGGGATTTTCTGTCATTTGCTCGAGTTTGAATCTTACTATCCCTTCAGATTATATTTTTAAGATATATCTTAATTGTACCTGAAAGGTGTCTAGGGTTTAATGTGAAGCCTATATGTTGCATGTTTCCTACTGCATGTCACCGATGCTAATGAGAGATTTGTTGGCTTGCTCTTGAATTTTTTGACATGAGAAAGTTGTATTGTTTTAAGTAAAATGTTACCTCGTCACTTCACTTGGAACAGCATCCACAGTCCGCCACCTCTACCTACGTGGGGGTGCTGGTGTAGGCTCTATGACAAAGATCTATGGTGGCCGCAAGAGAAACGGCGTGTGCCCTGCCCACTACAGTGTAGGATCCAAGAATGTGGCCCGTAAGGTGTTACAGGCCCTTGAGTTGCTTAAGATGATCGAGAGAGATCCCAATGGGTAAGTTATGCTTTTGTCTCTTTGTTCAATGAATGCACTAGATGTCTTTACTTACTAGTGCAAAGTTGCCTTTCAAAATGAACTGAGTCGTAATGAGTCTCTCTGTACTTGGTAGATTGTCAGTTGACAAAGCATACAGTGCAGTGTCAGAAGAGTAAAAGATTTCTTTAACTAAGGTGTCATCCTCTGGTCTACATTCAGAACTGACCATTCTAAACCCATTCTCCTTCTGACAGACATACCCTGACAAACTCAATTTTACTCTTTATGATAGTCTTGAGTTTTTCCATTTTGTCTGCTGTGCTACAATATGAAATGTAGCAATTAGTAATGCTTGGTAACAAGCAAGACCTGGAGGCAGACACTAGAACAAGTACAAGTTGTAGTGCTTTATCTATAAGATGACTGATTCATTTCAAATGTGCAGAAAATCATTTTAGCTTTGAAATTGTCTCAGTTTCAGTGTTCCATTGTCATTTTGAACAAATGGAGAACTGATCATTGACTTTTCCTGACTGCAATAGGGTCAATGGGGCAGTGTTTGACAAGACAGCTGTTGCGTGTATTTTTTTTCACAAAGGTGTGCGTCTTGTGTTCCCTAATATCATGTCTACTCTTGTTCCCAATAGTGGTCGCAGACTGACCCCCCAGGGAACTAGAGACCTGGACAGAATTGCCGGCCAGGTGAGAAATTCATCAATCTTAATCAGTTTTTGCATGTTACACATCAATTGGTACGCATCACACAATAGCCCCAACATAGTTCACAGAACATCTGTGTCAGTATGGCTGTATGCTTTTGTCACCATCCCCCACAAAATCTTAACTCTGCATATGGCATCGCTATGATGGCTGACCTGATTGGGTTAGCACTCTTAAAAGGCCTAAAAGCTTGTAGCCCATTTTCTTAGTTGCTTTTAAAAACTTCATATTCAGATTATCTTGACCATAATTATTACGGACGGTTATTGGCATTGTCACAGTATTTTTAGAATTTGCTCAAAATGTTGTAAAAAACTGATAGACGCACTGAAAGCGTCTCACCAATTTTTGCATTGAAAAGCACAGTCAGTTTGTTTCCATAAACATGACAGCCATTGGCCAAAACCTTGTGTAAACATGAAATTATTAAATGTGTATTAACATTAAAGATGGCACCATGGTGCAAGAATATATAAGGATCAAAATCTGTGAATGGTGCAAAATAGAATCTAATAAAATTACCAGAGCAGGTTCTCTCATCTTAAGTAAGATTTTTTGAAGACTGGATGTGTGTGTTTATAGCTACCAGTATTTAAAACTAAATTGTTAAATATATTCTCTATTCACTGGGCCTTTCTCTCTCTCTCAAAAAGGAATCTGTTTGATTTTGCACACTAGTGTTTCTCCTGGTGGTCCTTTCTACAAATTGAATGACTGTCAGATTTTAAATGAACAAAATATTTTGGCTGAGTGACAAAACTACATAACTTTACCTTGAGGACTGGGCACTGCAGACACATGAAGCAAAATGTTACAGCAGCAGAACAATATGTAATGTTTTTACTCCAAAGGTATTAGCAACTTAGACAGAGAAACCAGGACATTTTCCCCCATTCCCGAGTCCCCACATTTAGTTAACACAGCAACTTTTTTTCTGTGTGTTCTGCAGACAGCACTACCAACTTCAGTCAAATTTCCCTTAGCACCCAAAATATGACTACACCTCAGACTTTGTCCTGTGATGGAAAAATATTCTCCTGAGCAGCTCTGTCACTGATTTCTGTCATGTTATGTTCTTAAACAAATCCGTTCCATATTGCACAGGTGCACCTGTGTCTATGTACCCATTGCTGATTGATGCTGCCTTCTAGACAGTCTTTTCTGTGTTAGGGCTGTAATCAAACAAATACAGTGTTATCAAAAATATGAACTGGTAATGCCAACTGGGAATTTTACCGTGGGTAAAAAGTAAATCGGTCATTGCTGCATCCCCATTTTAGCATTGCACTGGTTCAGATATTAAACATACTAAATATGCTTCAAGCATCTGTGGTGCCTCATTATGTGTCAGACTCCCAGCTTGTTCTATGAATGTAATTGCAGGTTCACGCTGGCCAGACAAGGCTTGTTCTGACTGCCTGTGTTTCATTCACTGGGCTGCTTAATGTGACATTCAGTTGCTCTCGGTGTGGCACATTAAGCATGTCTGATCACAGAAATATCCCTATGCTTTGATGTGACAACTTGTCTGTTACCAGTACATATTCTCAGCATGCACATCTTTTGAAACCATTCTTGCCCGTTGGCCAAGTTTTCTGCTAGGCAAGAGAGTTATGTTGAGTCTGCTAAAATTGTTTATGTGCGCCCAGTAAAAAAAACAAATGACAGTTGTGCCCTCAAATCAGGAAAGATGCTGCAGTAGTGTGATGATCCAAGGGTAAAGGGGGTAAACACAAGGAGGGAATTTCATGCATGGCAAGGCACCGTATGGTGCCAGTTTTCTCCTTGTTTACCCCTGCTAATGAGCAGTATGCAGATGAGTGGACCTACCCGCTGCACAAAATTAGCAGAAAGCATGTTGATGTGGCTCCCCAACCCCCATTAATATCTCGTTTGTGGTGACTTTTTAAGACAATAGGTTTTTTGGGCTTTTTTGTTTAGTGGGATTTTTCCCATGTACTCAATTTAATAGAATGCAGGCAAATTTGTCCTAAGTTAAATTTTATACCCAAGCAATTGTATTTTGATAGGATCTTTCATTCAAATTTCACATCTTGCAACAGCGGTCTTAAAGTAACATTTGTAGAAATGAATGAGCGCTCGTAACGCTGATTAATCAACTGCATCTAAATCACAATGCTGTATGGTGCACTTTTCTAAAGCAATATGGAATAAAAAAATATGTAGCAAATAGAACAGCAGCTAACTAAATATTTTGACTAATGGGGTGATTGATGCAATGATTATTCAATGGCTCAATCACCTATCTAGTGGGTCTCACACTTAAGACAAGAATACAAAACCATCTTTATAATGACCTTAACTAGGAATACTTGAAGTTTATATTATGAAAAACATTCAGTTAAAAATTAGTTAGGCCTGCCCTTATTTTTTGCTGACAAGAAAAACTAAATTTTACCTTTTTAAAATGGTAAAATTTCCTTTTAGTATACAATAAATGTGTTTCTATATACTGCAGCCTAGTAGGTTTTGAACACTAATTTGAGCTATTAGTGCAGTTTTTCATAGAAAGAGGGAAATCTATCAATGCGTGGGTGGAGCTTTCATAAAACTTGGTCAGTCAGATATTAAATATTTCTACAAGTGAGTAGTTTTTTTCTTTTGTCAATGGTTATGTAAAGGGTTATCTACTACTGTTTTGTTGGCTATTCTATTTTTGTCTTCAGCATGTCGTCTCAAGCCATTCAAATGGGCTTGGCTAGCTAATACTAATGCTACCGAACAATCTTTAAATCTGTGTTTAACACTGACTTCTCGTTTGCATCATAGGGAGTAAGGCAGTTCAGCTGAGTGTTTTTATTTTCTGAATCTGGCTGCAGAGCTCATTTGGTTAAAATGTGTCACCATCACTTCAGTTCAAGTTATTAAACCCTGTGAGTTCAGATGAGTTTTACAATGAAAATAAGGGCAACAAATATTTACCGTTAATATGTACTATTCACTGCAGCCTTAATAACAAACTGTCGGACCCTGGTTTGGTTTAAAGGTGTTGAAGTAGCTATAATCCCTCAGTTTGGTTCCTTTAGTGATGCAGCAAAAAATTGAGCCAACAAGCAAACGCAAACTTTTAAGTCTTTTGGTCACAAATATTTCACTGCCCCATTTAGACACCTGCATGTTACATTTAATGGTTTTTGAGAGCTGAAAAATCTTTTCTGTTCAGAAAATATTTGAGTAACAAATGTCTTTTTCTTGTTTACAGGTTGCAGCTGCAAACAAGAAAACTGTTTAATAAACCATTTTGGAGAAAGTCACACGTGTCCTCTCTAACATCATTTCTGTGCAGAAACAAGATAAAAGTGAGGGATGCTAATGGTCTGTCTAGTATTTTCAACTACTAGATGCTGGAATGCCTGAATTCCCTGCTGGGCTCATTTCAATGGCCTTGAATTTTGGAAATAGAGCAAGGTAGTTGACCTGACTGGTGACAGATGACATATCTCAAATACACTAATTATGTCAACACCTTATTGGTTAACTTGTTTACGTAGAACCAATGTCAGTTTGTCGCCTGAGATGAGAATATACTTGTAAATAATGGGTTTAACACAATTTAAATTAAACGGTCGCAGCTGAAACGGCCAAACTGCAGCGAACTAATCGCAAGTATCTTGATAACAGTTTATCAATTAAACTGTTGCTAATGCTGTAGCTATGTTTTATGTTTTGTTTCTTTCCGGTTTCCACACACCAGAAATAAGCTCAAATTGCCTACCAATGCCGTTAACTAGATTGGATTTTCAGCACTGACTACAGTGAACCAAGAAAGTCCTACATGCAAAAATTCTCGATCGATACAGAGCACATTGGTGTGAGAGCGAGACTCTGGTGTGTTCAATGTTTTGGTATGTCCCTGAGGTAAATATTATCCCCCAACTGAAGCAATATCTCTGTAAAAGGACTGTCAGAGAATGCAAGAGCATCTTTTGCGCAGACCATTGTTGAGTTTGTCTTCTGTAATACACCAATCTATATAGGTTGCTCCAAAGCAGAGACATAATCCTGTTTACTGATGGTGCCATCAGCAGGTTTGAGGTTATGACACATTGCCACAGTCAACTGTTTGTAAACTCAAACCTCAAACAAATGTTGAACATCTGTGATGTCGCAGCTTTAGGAAATCTCAAGAGCGTATGACATATGAAGAATATTAAGGCTTTTTGTGCAAATGTGTTGTCCCTCTGACTATCTTGTATCAGCGCCATCATTTACATTTTGGGGACATGGTGCTATGATGATTGAATCCTTTCACAAAGGCAGGCAATTACATTACCATAAGCAACTTGAGCAGGCAGTTAATAGTTGTTATGGTATGATGTCATTGTTAATCCGTTGGATTCAGTGGTCACAGTGCCACCTAGAGACTTCAAACGCCGACATTTTCACAAAACAGCTTTTTCCCGAAAGCATGCAACATGTGCATACACCGACTGCTTTATACTGCTTTCAAAAGCTGTTGGTACCTGTACCTGATGGAATAGAAAATTGATTCAGCAGAGGTTACTTTCAGTCATTTGTCACATGTACTCTTAAATGGGGATATATCAACATACAATTAAACAATTTCAGCATTCATTCACAATAGATTACTAAAGGTCAGAAGAAGCCTAGGCAATGGGCAGGCGTTTGGTTATTTGAAGGCTTAAAATGTGGACAAGACAGACTAAGCAAACGTAAGAACGCTTCCTTTGCTATTGTTTTAATCTTCTTGGGCTTTTTAAAATCTTTCCATGTTTCTAGGTAAATGTCTTGGGGGTTCACGCCTGCTTCCTGAGAACACCTCAACTAATTTGGTGGTGCTCCTGGTGTCCTGCAGAGGGTGCCAAAGCCTATAGAATATCTATCATGGATATAAATGGGCTTGTGGGGGGAAATTGCCTCTGAGGTGACTTCACATTAGCACATTTTGCCCCATCAGCACCAGGCTGTTTCACATAATTACTCAAACTGTCAGCAGCCATATTGTGAATAGAAGCAGTAGATGAAAGGAATCGACTTCAAAATCAAAATCCCTGACATTGGAGCAGATTAATAATTTTATCAGCTCTGGCCTCTCATTGTGTGTCCAGGTTGAATTACAGTATTCCACTGTATGTATTAATGCTTCACAGGGATGTGCAATATACTGCAAATCCTCCAGCCTGGAGTTAAGGCTTGTACTGATTCATGCACGGGCTTTTTTTCAATTAGCCACAGGGCTACACTAATATTTACAAGGATGATTAAATGGGAAGGAGAGACAAACTATGTGTATTTATGGCTCCTTCAAACTAATACAGATTACTATGATTCTGTTCAGACAATTTGTTGAAAGGTCGATAAGTGGGAGGATTTAACTGCTGACATGTCAGCTATCTGTGTGAGCTTACATGGTTTGACATTTGCATGATATCCTCGTGTGTGTCGTAGATCCCAGGACAGCGAGCTGGCTGTGTTAGTCTGTCATCCACTGTTTCTGTGTGTACACAAGCTGTGCATACTATGCGTGCACTGTATACAAAGTGCTCAAGGCTCTTCTCTTTTTGTCTCGTCAATCATGGTAGCCCATCTATCCATTAATTATTCTGCTAATCTCCCAGGAAATATTAATATGTACTTTTTTAATACACCCCCTCATTTTCTTTCGCTCATCCACTCCATCTCTTTCTCTCTCCTCCTCCCACCAACTCCCTCCTTTTTTTCATTTGGAGACCAGCTGTTCTTGCACACCTGAACCAGTTGTCTCTTCCTCCTCTCTCCTCTCATCCAATCCTTTTTTTCTCTCCCCCCCATAATCCCTCTTTTTCACTACCCTGTAATTTGGAGGAGAGAGAAGGATAAACATGTCCTTGAGTGATGGAATAAAATGTGTGGAATGCACACAAGGTCTGCCATATTTGTTCACTCTGCTACCGGCAAGCGTGTGCCCGTGAGCGTGCGTGTTCACGTAGGGATGTCTGTTGGTTTTTTTAGCTCCAGCCAGGCTAGTTATTTTGTGCGGCGGCATAGTGTCGTAGCGTGCGGTGTAATTATCAGCAGGCTTCACTATTGCAATAACTGCTGTGGAACAATTACCACTTACACAAATGCGCATCCAAGTGGTTTGTCGTTTTTAATGGTGCGCGTTTGTCTTTGTGTATGCGTGTAGGTCGCTACACCTACTCACTCTGCTTCTTTAGCAGCTCAGGTTGCTCAAACTGAGAATGGATGCAGACCTGCCTTTCACCTCCTCGAGGCTGGGAACAGCAGATAACTAAGAAATGTCTCTGCGGCACAAGTCTCTCCAAAATAGACCCTCTATCAGGAGAGCTTCAACCCACACATACATTGGCAGTCAACCCACTCCTTCGTACCCCTTGGCATGTTTTCCTCACAAGACATAGCGCGTAGAGACAGTTTCCCAGCATTCCCAGACTGGAATACTGAGTAAAGGGAGGTTTTTCTCACGAAGGCTGTCGCAGGCTGGATAAGATCAGCTCTTCCTCTCTCTCACACACACACATACGGTGCTTTTCTCATCACCCCGCTGTGTTATCATACGATCGTGATCTTTCTTCCATTTTGGTATATGCCATCATTCAAAAGTCAAGAGTTTTGCTTAATTTTGTGTGATGGTTGCACTATTTTGAACTCATAGTCGGTAGTTAAATCAATAAACAAAGGTGGCATGCTGTGTGTTGCTGCTGTGTGTTGAGGGTCAGCTAGCTTGTAGGAGTTTGTTTATAGAAATTAGTGTGCAGGGGAGAGGTCATTATGTTGCTGTAATGGAGAACCCAGGCTGCGGCTGTGGGTTTGGTGTATGAGTGAGTGGCGGAGAAGGTTGACCCATGTTTGTCTAACTTCCCCTCTCCTGCGGCTCTGAGGTTCATCTCTGCATGTCTGTTGCTGCTTCTCTGCGTGCTGTCAGCAGTAATCCGTCATCTCTTGTTGGAGAGCAGGTGGTGTAAACTCGCAGCGTGCCGCTCAGCCTGCCTGGCACCGCGAGGCACTGTGATACTGTCCCATAGCAGGTGTGTGCGTAGCTGAAACACTAACCATGTGTTACTGACTTTTGGGCCTCTATGAGTTGTGTGTGTGTGTGTTTCCTTTGCTCTCGAGTATGAATCCCCTCCACCTGTCACAAAGGGCGGGGCGCAAAGGGAGGATGATAGGGCACGGAACAGATGCCGTCTACAAAGCCAAGTCGAACTGAATGAATGGCACAGCATGTCTACTCTGCTGTGAGTGTGTGTGTGTGTGTGTGTGCGTGTTTGTGTGTGCGTGTTTGTTTGCACGTGCACACGGCTACGCTGTATGATAGTCTGCACATGCTCAGATCAGAGCATTCAACGCTGTGGCCCTGTGCCCTCTTCAGCACAGGACAATGGAGAAGCAGAGGGAGACAGCTCAACACAGACTGACTGTGGAGACGGATGACACAATGACAGACAGATAGTAAGAGTGGCGTGCAGCTCCGTGCTTCATCATTTCTATCTCTCTCCGTTCCTTTCTTTCCCTGCGTCTGATGGAAGCGCAGAACAAGAATAAAGCCATGTGTAAATGTCATCATCGCAATGTTTTCTCCAGGCGAAAAATCTTAAAACACAAGACTTCTGAGCGTCTATTGGGAACAGTTCATGCTTGAAAAGACAATTAAGCACCCGCAGTATTTAGTGGTCTTCATTTACAGTAATTAGTTGAAGTAATCTTGCATTTGCTGGCTTTGTTTCTAGTCAAATCCGTTCTCTCACACCACAGGCCTGCTGGTGACCACAAACAGGAGAAGTGGACAATTGAAAACCACAATTTTTCGCTTTCGTCAATGGTGTAAAGTAACCAAGTACAAAAAATGACACTTTATACCTTAGTGGGGTATGATCATCTTTGCAAGTTACATGTGCAGTAATTTGTGCAAGTACATATCTGAAGGAAAATCTATACTTTTATTTAATTTCAAAATAAATTCTACAGTAGGTGATATTTTAAGATTTAAAGACACACGGAGCGTTGGATGTGCTTATTATTTTGTTAATACGAAGACTATCACAAGGTACTAATGCCTGTGAGGATGAGAAACCAGTTTTACTTTCAGTACTTTAGAACAGGTATCATCTAATAAAGGTTCTTGACAAAATAAACATGTGCCCTCTTTTCGGGTATGTATGGGTACTTGTATCTAAGTTATTTATAAATGTGATACTGACACTTTTGCTCCAGTATAATTTTATCCACCAGTGGGTTTCATATGAAGGCTTGTAAGCTTTCAACACTACAGGCAAGTATTGTCTGCTGACTGAGAATACGATCGTTTACAACGTGAGCATTCCAATGAATTCAATGCAGCAACACTAAACTGAAGTCTAATTTTGTTCTTTCACTTGACTTTGATGGTCTGCGGCTCCACTTGCCAGGAAGTGACCCAGACACATCACGTGTCTCCACTTTGGCAATTGATAAAAGATTAAGTTTAACAGTCTTAAGTCTCACTCTCACTCTCATTTCGTTTTTTCCACTCTGTCCTTACTGACTTCCTCCTTCAACCTACACAGTCTTTCAGGCTCTCACTTTGCTCCCCCGTTTCCCGCTCTCTCTCAGCCTACTTTTGGATAATTTGTCCCCCTATTTTTTTTTTTTAACTTTATTTCCCCACTTCATCTTTAGTTAATGTTATTAGTCCTTGAAAAACTGTGAGCTTCTGGCTTTACTGTTGTATCATCCATCCAAAAACTATGGTCTGTACAAATCCCTGCTTTCCTCCAAGTCCACATCATTTGTATTCCAGTGAAGGACCTATTATACTGAATTATTATAATGATACAAAATGTTCAACATTGTGCTGTTTACTGTTTATCTCAAAGAAATGGTGAAAATTCAACTGCAGATAGCAAGACCACAGCGTCTAATGGCATGCAGTCTGTGTGTTTGTATTCATCTTCGAGGTGACAATCTTGTGACTTCCCATCATGTTTCACAATTGAATTTGGACACCACGGTGAGAGTGGAGTTAAAACTGCAGAGCAGCACGCTGTAGTGAGCCTGCAGAGCGGTGGAAGGGCTTGAATTTCGGTACTTGTGCTAAAACACCGACACCGCCAGCTCAGGTATTCTGTGTTTGGATGTGTACCCATCTGAGTGGTTTTGTGTTTGCAGTACGGGGTTGCTGAGGTTAGGGAACTCATTCCAGGCTGCTATAGCGCTATTGTGTCTTTCCTCATCATCCCCTCCCCCAAAAGAGATTCTAACATCACCTTATGGTTCCTTGCATCCCATTTATATTTATCTCCTTTCTCTTACCTGGTCTCCTTCCCTTCTGCCCGCGTATGAGCATTTCTCTCTTTTTTTTCTCCCCAACACTCATTCCGACAACACAAATGTTTAGAGAACACGTGTCCTTGGACTCGAGAAATCTTCAGTCTTTCAATGGGCTACTGTTTGTGTATCTCACCACCCCCACGAGGCAGATAAACCTACTTATCCTTCAGCGTTGTCAATGGCTTACTGTTCCTGTTTCGGTTTGTGTTTGTGCGTGCGAAGAAGATACAATAGATGGGTAAAGTGTGGCAGAGAGAAAGTGGAGAATTTACCATAAACCGCCTGTCTGTTTGTGCGTGCAAATGCAGTGTGACAAAGAGGTGAGGTTGCAGCGGCAGAAATCTTATTCGCTGTACTATTTTCAAGCCATCCTGTCTTTTTTTTTTATCCGTAGTCCTTTATGAAAACATGCCCTCAGAATCTCATATTCCATGTTTATTCAAGTGCATTATCTGCACAACACCGATTATCCACATTTATCTCGGTTTGATGAAAAATAAACACTTCAGTGTCACACGCTGGCCTCGGATACCGTACGTAGCAGTTGGGGGATCGAACTCTGAGGCTTGATCAGCAGCCATGTGAGGCCTGTTGGGATTGTGACCTTAAGGCGAGGCTGAGAGAAAACGCTGCGCTTGGTCACCACAACCTCGCTGCTCCTTGTAAACCACCCACCCATCTTCTGATAGAGCCTTAATTTGATAGTCCAGCCCGGGTTTGGTTCAACATTAGGCTAACATTATGCACTAACCCCCGGGGCCTGCAGCCAGCAAAGCACAAGGTCATGGTTCTCTGCCTTCTGATAGAGAAATTGCCCTCCTGCTTTCTCTCTGACTCATTTTCTATTCTCATTATTTCATTTTTGGATTTCTCGTTAAACAATTTCTCTCCCCAGTCCCATCTGGACGTTACAGCTGAGGCCGATAGCCACACCACACTAGGACGCGGGAATAGGAGAATGGCAACCGCGCTGACATTTTGTTATTCATGTGTACATGCATACGTGTATATGAATCCAAAGAAATGACAATATGTTTATTTGAGAAAACTATGATATCTGCACTCAGCTCTGTAATGCTTAAAAACTCCACATCTGCATTTTTGTTGGCCTAAAGTGCTTCATTTCTGAATATACAGTATAATAATTTTTATGTATTCCAGCTTTAAAACCATTACAATGCAGCTTGTGTCCTTTTACCTTTGCCGGTATCATTTGGACAAACTTTACTCATATATCATTAATTGTTATCATCTCTGTGCATTTTGTAATTGATTGTTTTATGTTAAACTTACATAGCGACTGTGTCTGTATATATTATTACCTCAGCCGCTGCCTCTCTGCTGAGGTTCAAGTTTGGTCACAGATCAGGATGACTTGAGTTCATTCACATGAAACTCGTCCGGCCCATTAAACCCTCTGCGTGTGTGCGTCAGAGAAAATAGAGAGACACGTGTGTCTAGTGTCATTGAACTTTGCAGCCCTTTGAAAACAGATTATTCCACCCGAGTTTTGCTGTCTCTCGTCTCCGAATCTCCAACTTTCTTCCCCTTCTTTCTCTGTCCCATCGATCTCTATGTGTCTCCATATTTACTCACTTTGTTACTGTCTAACTCTGCTTCCTACGTTTTGTTTCTTTGCACCCACCCATCGTCCTTGTGCTCTCTCTCTCTCTCTCTCTCTCTCTCTCTCTCTCTACTCAGCTGGTGGGCCAACCAGCAGGCAGAGTGGGCATTTGTGCATCGTAATCTGCTCTTTCTGTTCCTCCCATTTCCATTTCAATTCTCAGTTCACAGCTGGAACCAAGGCGCTCTGCATGTAGATGAGCAAATAGTTGACTTTCTCTACAAACACACATCAGACGAGACAGAGGCAGGAGAGGGGGTGGAGGGTGAAGAAAGGGCATTTGAGGTATAAAAAAAAAAAAACTACTTTCCTGGTGCATAGCAGGACGGAGAAATCATTTAGTTCCGTTTATTGTCACTCTGAAAGATGAAACATTTTCTCAGGTCACGCCCCGACTTCTATTGTGAAAAGAACACAACGAGATGATGAGAAAACGGTCTGACAATCAAACAATAGGTCACGATGCATTCAGAATTAAATAAGACAAAACAGAGCAACAGGGCTTTTTATGGCAATAATAAAGGTCAAAACAAAGAAGCTCAAAGCAACATTGTAGTAACTTGATTCTTTGATCGGCTGCCAACTCAAGATTTCTGCAGCGGTGGCGGTCGTGATGCAGTATATCAGTGTGAGCTTAACACACAAAGCTCTGAAGCTAGAGAACTTTCAACAAGACCTCTTTTGAACCAGCAGTGCTGCGCAAAATTACAAAGCTTAGTTCTAAAGCTGAGTCACTCCTTATGACCAAACCGATGAGTTGGGATTCCCAAACACGCGCAGCATGACACATTGCGATTGAGGACGATCTCTGTTCTTTTCTCACTGCGGTCAAGTGCTTCGTCATCCTCCTTCAGAGACTGACAGCGATGACAAATGACCGCGCGGTCATCGCTGAGAGCGTGATTTCAGTCAGGCTGGGGTTGATGACATCAGGGGTTTGGCAAATGAAGAAGGGGAGTTACCGAGCCCTGGCGATCGGTGAATGGGCCGGCTTGTGGGCTGACTGCACACGGAGTGCTTTGGGGCAATCACACAATCTGGAGGCAGCATCCATTATACGGGCGCAGATACTAACACACACACTAAGTGACGTTACTGCGGTAGGACGGGAGCCTTAATGCGCCACCCTGGAGCGTTGCGCAGCAGCCACTTGGGTTTCAGTTGAATCCCATTTGTGCCTAAAACCATCTGCTGCCAATTGATTACAATAACAGATATTGATTTGAACGGGTAAGCTCTGAAGCAGACGTAATTTACTCACAAGGTCGCCATGAGCAACTGTGTCCACCACTTAATCTAGCTGCTTAATCTTTAATGCAATGGCCACTGTCCACTCTTTTCAGTTACAGAGTTTTGGAAATTATTTGCCCGTTGTTCTGAATGAATTGACGATAGCAGATCCCTGTCCGTTTCTGCATGAATCAGCTATAAATGAATGTTATTTTCCCGTCTTTCTCCCTCTCTGTTTCTGTCCCTCTCCTCTCCTTGTAGCTGCCTTGCTCTGCCACATCGATGTGATAAATGGTCAACCTCTATTTGGCAGCCCACACAGAGTTACATTAAATCTCCTCATGCCGAGCGGTCTGCCCGGCGTGGCGGGCCTGAAGAGGATCATAATTTGCAAACGCTCGCTGTTGCATTATTGACAGGTGCCTCTTTTTTTTTTCCAACTCTCTTTCCGCTTTCCGCTCTCTGCATCTCCGGCCCGGGGACATTTTGCTTCGCTCTGAAGGACATCAGTCACTCCCCCCTTTTCCCTGCGGTCGATCACTTTCTTTTGATCCTTGTCCACTGGCTCTACTTATCTTTCACTGCCTCTAACGATAGCACTCTGCTAACTTTTTCTCTCCTCCTTCCACATTCCTTTTCCCCTCACTCCACTCCACTAATAGCCACCTACTGCCCCCACTCTACCCAGCATCCTTTATCTGTGCTGCTTATCTGGATAGGTAAAGTGCCGTATTGATGCTTGGTCATCTTGTGTGAGCCTGTGTCATGGTTCCTCAGCCCCCACTGCACGGTCATTGTGGCTATGATGCAACAATTACTGCCCGTTATGGAAAAGAAAGTGGGAGAGAGGATAGTTTAATAGAAGGAGGGAGGTGATGGACATGAAGAAAGAGAAGATGATTAGTTGGACAGAGAGATATAGGGCGAGACGATGTTAGAATCTGACAGGAGGGAAAGATGTTTGAAGATTGCTCGTCTGGTTGTATGTGTGTGTGAGTCTGTGTGAGACAGTCTGGGACCATATGTCTCAAGGGAGGCCCTGCCCTTGGCCCCTGTCGTGGGGGGCCACATCAGTAGAGATGTTATGGTTCAGGCTTCACTGGACACACACAGATGGGTCCACAGGCTGAAGTAGACAGACAGAAAAAGATGTACATATGACGCACACACACACGTATATATGTACAATATATAGACATATGTATGTATATCTAAATATACTTACATACATACTGTACATATACACATACTTATTATATACAGTATACAGATATATCATATATATATATATATATACTCCTATATCCAGATGAATAAATGTTTCATGGTGGCAATTTACGCAGGTATTTCTGAATGCTGGATGTCTCATTTTGCATGCTTGCTCCCCGTGATCTCTAAAAAAAAATAATCTATCTGACTGTTTTCACAAACACCTCTGTGTTTATTTGACCATAAACAAAGCGTAACAGATTTAAATGACGGGGAATCACTGCTCTGGGTCACATCAGTTAACCCACCAGGACAGAATAAACATGCAATAAGAATGTACTCGCACAGAACCACACCATTCAACGTGGACAGAGGGGATATAACATTTTCATATTCCTGTCATAACCCTCAGGCAGGCGTATGGAGAATGTAGTTGCTATAATTCATTCAGTGGTGACGGATGATTAATATTCTATGAAATTGTTTATGTATTCATATTTCAAGCCGGAGGTTTTTGAGAGCAGAGACAACGCCAATGTTGAGTTGGCGTCGGCACGATTAAGTCCACACCACTAGCAGGCATTCTGTGTGTGTGTGTGTGTGTTAATATGCAACAGAAAGTACAGAGCAGAGACATTTGACTTTGAAGGCAAAGAACTGATTGGTAATTATTTTCCCCCCTAAGCTGCATTTACATGCATTGCAGAATAAAATGTCAAAAAGCCAAAGCCAGAAGCCAAATCCTTCGTCTTAACCAGTTATGAATTTACAGCTGTTATTGAGATTATTTTTCACTTCCCGATCGAACTGTTTTTAACAACTAGTGTTTTATTGTTGTTGTTTTTTTGTTTTTTTTTTGTAAACCAGCTTTCATTTGTAATTTTATGTTCAATCACGAAAGATTATGTTTTGTTATTTATGTTTCATTTATAGAGCTGAAAGTTTTGATTGGTCCTCTACTTCTTTAACATGATAATATTGACATGAAGCATGAATGGGTTTGTTGGAGCCCGTTCATGTTTATTAGATATCAAAGAGAGAGTACCTACAAAGGACTGTTTTCATGGCCGTCGCAGTGCCACGAGTTAAAGAAGACGTGGATCACTGTTCATGTGTTTTGTTTTTACGAGCGAGTCCTGTCCTTTCAGTGTTTTTCCATGCAGTTTTCATCACCGCTGTGCCTCGTTTGTACTCTATGCATAATAACATGTCAGACAGTGTCTGTGTATTATTTACACTCTATAGTTCATATAATTTTAGTTATACTGCTCAATTTGTGTTCAAAATATTCACATTAATGGGTGCGGTGCTCGCAGTGTTGACTGCTACAACCCCTTACATTTTGACATAATATTGCTTATACATGGTTTTCTATTTAATTCTGTCAATCATGGCTACACTTTTAATTATATTTACATACGGGTGTGAGCGCCACACATTAAAATCACCAGCTGTCTTACCGTGCCATAGAGCTGCCTTCGTAGTTTTTTTGCTTGTAATTGCACAATCACAGGTGTTTTTTCCTCTGTAGTATGTTGGATCCTTTTTACTGACTTTACATTTTGTGTGACTGACTGTTGTATGCTGTGTGATTTATTTAATCCGGCTGAAATGGATTAAATCCAATGACCAGCCTGGAGGAGAGAAAAAAATACCTTTTATACAGTTTATTCATAAGCTTTCTACGGAAGCCCTGAGAGGCAAGCAAAAAAAAAAAAAGAATTTTGTGTTTCATGCTGTAGTACCCATTTTGGCCACAGGAAGGACGCTGAAATCTCTTTTTTTGTCAGAGGGTACCACTACCTAATGCGTGATTTCTTTCTTTTGGCAAAGAATCTATTTCATATATTTCTATATAAATATATATTTTTAAATCTTTATTTTAAAAGAATAAGAACATAGTATTTCAACCGGTGCTTGTCTACTGCTCCCGTTAGCTACACCGACGTCAGCCGACAAGGCCGCGAGCTACTGAGGTTAAATCACAGCGGCGCATAGGCAGACATACGCGGTGCATCTACTTATTGGTTTTTTTTAGCCGCAATTGAGTGTAGCCATTACTAAATCCCCTGTGATGCACATCTTCGGTACATTGTTGGAGAGAACTATGACGTTACCTAACTGCATACTTTGAGGACGTAACCGTTGCACAATTGGTGAATACCATTTTAAATAGTAACTTGAACTGACATCATCATCTCGGTCTGAAAGCATCAAATAGGATCTTTGGTGGTAGCATAGTTTAACCGTCTTCTGGATGAATTCTTTTTGTGGTATTTACGACACAACTTGATTCTGCACTCCTCACATCCCATCAGCCTTTACCTGAATGCTTTTTGTTACTATGACAACACCTGACAACGGGTGTCAGCACATATCAGTCATCTTAGAAGAATCATCCGAACAGCAATAATCCACAATATTACGTTTCGGCATATTTAAACAAAATAAACAACAACGACCCCCAGCCAGAGTCTATACAATCCCAATTTATATGTTGTTACAAGTTAAAATGAGGAACAGCTTAAATCCCAGAGGAGCTATGTTAGCATTAGCGACGGTTATGTCCTCAAAGTATGCTGTTAGCTAACGTCATAGTTCTCTCCAACAGTGTAACAAAGATGTGCGTCATGGGATTTAGTAATGGCTACACGCAATAGCGGCTAAAAAACAATATGTCGATATGCGTCGTATTCCTACACAATTTATAGTAGTAGTATTAATAGTGAGTTGTAAGACTTAAACATGCAAAACACTGACTTATACTGAGTAAAGCAAACGAGGGTGGTCCTCAGCGGATTAGAACTGTTTTCCTCATAGACGTACCAAAACAAATAATAATAATAATGAACATGTTACAAAAAAACAATTATAATATAAATATTATAATATATTATGAGCCATGCTGAAAATCCTGTTCAGCAAAGCTTGAGATCATTCATATTACAATGAATTAGAAAATGACTTGCTATATTTGATATTAAATGCCTGCAGCTTATTACAACGATCCCTTTATCCCAATTAAATCACCATGGGTGCTCTGACAGCCCTAATGTGAGCACCTTGAGGATTTTTCTCTGACTGACATCATCACTCCAATCTGCATCTCTACTGTCCAGCCTCAGGACTGATTTATTCACAATCAGTAATTACAAGTGAGCAGCAGTGTAGAGCAAGAAAGTGTACTCCACAGTGGGCAGGATTCTCCCTTTAAAACCTTGTAAAACGGACTGGATCAATGCCATTTGTTTCTTGCTGTGTAAGACCCAGTTCTTGTAAATCATACGAGTGAGGGCAACCACAGACAACCTATGACACAGTGACTGTTCTATAGGCACAGAGGCCGGCTATGTGACTGTTGTTCCGCATCATTTCCTGTTGCTCATCGCTTCCTATAGTGAATATGACAGACTCCCCTCTCACAGTTACTGTCAGAGTGGGTGCTATCATGCCTGGCATCCAGGCAGGGTGCCACACCAGAGTGAAAAGAGAAAAGATTTTCTAGGCTGATATTGAATTTCTAACATACACATCTTTTGAAAGGGATCCTTCAAATTTGATTATTAAAGGATTTCGAGAAAGACATGCCCTGCGGAAGAATATTTTGCAGTTGGCAGAAACAGTGGCAGCATATATCACATTAAGTTTTTATTTCAAAAAACACTAACACGCAGGCACACGCACACGCACGCACGCACGCACACACAAAACAATACTGGGATGGTATTAAAGCACACATCTCTGGAAAGGCCAAACAAGCCTGGACAAAATGTTTCTTGTTCTATAATATGCCTGAAGAAACTAGTGAATTATATTTTTTCGAACTTCAAACATAACCATTAATAATTTATCAAAACATGTTTGCCTTTTGCTTGTTTTTCACCTTATTCCATCTGTGATTCGTGTCCCTGTGTTCAACCATACATTTCATTCCAGCAGATCCTGATCCTTTTCCAGGCCCAGTGTGAAGTTATTAAAGATGAAGGTGAAAATATGCGAAACCTCCTTGGTGGAATGCTGAGACTGAACTACAAAACATGAAGGTCAGATGTGCAAAATTCACTGCAGTTTATGTTTTTGCATCTGTAGATATATATATATATATATATATATATACTGTAGATATATATAGATATACTGTAGATATATATAGATATGCATATGGAAAAATACTGGCAAAAATATATTTGTGATGGAACAATGTCTGGAGTTGCATCTCAGCTGACCCAACTTTGCAAATATTGTCTTTATTGCCAACTAACGATCTTTCCTCCAGTCTCATAAATCTGACGCACCTGAAATGGAAAAACAGAAAGTGATGTTATGATGAGTCGGAATGAGTAACCCATTTTAGGGAACAAAATAGTGCATCTATTGATCATCAGGCCAACTGGCAGAAAATGTAATGCATCTACAGTATGTACAGTAGTGTTCAGTTCTCAGAAAAACGCTCCATCACTGTGCAAATCCTGAAATAGGACCCACTGTTTGTTCTATATCACTGCCTGGAAAACAGGTGTGTGCTGGACTGTAGACCTGCTAGGCTGGAAGGGGCCGTGAAAGAGGGAGAGAGGCAGAATCACAGCTCAAGGGAAGTAGAAGAGGCGATCCGATAGAGATATGAAGAGACATTAGACTGGACAGATATGAGGAGCACACAAAAGAGAATAAGAGACAGTGAAGCAAAGGGATAGATCAAAGGAGGATGGGGGAGTGAGAGATGGAGTTTCGGCACATATTTCATTAATGTCTCCCTGCAATGCTGCAACCAGACATGAGAATTTGCTTTCTACCCTCCCCCTAACCCCACTTTTTTTTCTAGTTTTCTCTTTGCCTATACTTCCCTATTTCCCCCAGAGCCGTTACTGACTTTGGCATTAAAGTCCTCCATTTCTAATCTGTTCTCTTCATTATTCTTTCATTACACTCTGCAGTTCCCTTTGTAGTGTCTCCATGTCATGTTTCTCTTTATCTTCTCGGTTTAAGCTGACGCGTTGAATATTCTTCCCGTCAGGTAACCACATTTTTGGCCCGGACACGCGCTTGTAAATCTTATAAGAACAAAGCGATATGGATGACCCATCATGGAAGAGGTTCTTAAACAAAAGGGCAAAGCTACAGTACATAATCATATTGATCTTTTTTATTCTTTCCAACTGCTGTTTCTTAACTGCTTGATCTTATTTCTCTCATCTTGAACGCTCAAATTGCACACAAAAGTCACGGCTAATAAGCTAGTTGGGATTTATGACAGGCCGGAGCCGTTTTTTCTAATTCAATTTCATTATTACGGAGTTGTTTGAGGACTTCGAATGGACTCAACAGAAATTCACTCCATAAAATAAAGGCCAATTCATTAATAATGTGTTTTGATTTAAAAAGTAAATAGAGTTTTACTTTGCTTTGTAAATTATATACAGTCACCAAAATCCATTGTATATATATATATTTCATATAAACATACATTTTTAAAGGAAGGCTGATGTTAGAAATTGGCAGTGTGGCTACTGGTTAAAGTGCAGCTATCCATTTAGACAAAATTAGCTACAGTGAGTGCATGAAATTAGTGCTTTTGTTACCTTAAATGTCCTCTGGCCTTCACATAAGGACAGAGTGGTTTGTTGGTTATATTATACACCTGGCAAACTGTATATACAGCATACTGTCATCACTATTGCTAGTGTGATTACTTTTGTTTTGGATGCACATTTTAACACATATAATCTTTTTGCTAAGTATGGAGAACAGAATCCTTAAATTATAGTTTCCATGTGAACAATGCTCTCTATTGTACAGATTATAGAAAAGCATAGAAAATGCTGTCTTTGTGGAGAAGGGTACAGCCTGTCATTTTGTCTTACACCACTTTTACAAATCTGCCGTGGGGTTAACTCACCATAAAATGAGCTCACATTTGCTGTAGCTGCATGAAATAAGATGAAATCTGAGACGAGGCCCTGCCATTTGTCACTAAAATTGACTTTACACTGTCAAATTGAATACTGGATTTTACTCTGAGAAAAAGCTGGAAGGACTGGTGGCCTCCCATCCTCTCCTCTCCTCTGCTGCAGCTCCATTAGATAATGAACCAACACAATAAATCACGGGCACGGCTACTGTAAGTGTGGGTAAACGTCTTACGTAAGAATGACCGGCGCTCGGCTAAATCGGCATTAACCCGAGCTATGCGACATGCTGTAGTTCTTACGTAAGGTGGACCTCAAGGGAGAGGGGTGGATCTAACGTCTCACCGGCACGGAGAGATTATTATGACTGCAGGGTCGATATTTGGAATGAGTAGCTGTATTGATGTTAGGTAGTGAGAAGATGCCCCACCCCCTCCGCCCCACACACACACACACACTCACCCCACAGCCAGGAAAAGGGAATAAGAGAGTGATTCTGAGAAAGAACTACATCAGTCACGTCAAACTCATAAGTATATAAAAATCGGTCAGGCCTGTGTGGAACAGCTGTATGTGTGTGGCTGATTTGAGGGTGTATCACAGGCAGCTCAACTATCAGGCTCCTGCCTCACCGGGGTTTCAAAGTAACAGTTACAAGTATCACTTCTATTCGCACAGAGCCAGAAAAATATTAACCAGCTGTTTTACAACAGCAATGCATGGAATGGGTGTGTTTAACTGCAACTGGCCTGCAAGGGACTATTATTACCTCCAGGGTGTGTCGATTATTTAGTGCAGCCCCTCAATCACCCAGTCTTCAGCACAAAGAAAACACACGCTAAGTGTTCTTACTGTGCTTTTAGACGGGCATTGCTACGACCGGGCCATCTCACGGAGTGCCTTTATGATCCTCGGTCTCCCAGCTTATGGGGATTTGACCTAAATCAACTTCAGAGGTCCCAGCAACCACTCAGAGGAGAATTGTAGCATTTTGAATAAGCCACTTGATAACTGCATATCTGCTCTGTAAATACCCAAATAGAATCTGAAAGGATTACACGTCTAGGAATGAATGGTATGTCTGTCACTCGCAGACAGATTATCCCACCCCTAAGAAATGACCCACCACCACCCACCAGGGAAAATCATTATTTGTGACATATACAAGTTTGTGTCAACGTGGGGGGGACTCTGTATGCGTATAGCGTATGGGATCAAGGCCTCTGGCGATTAGCTAACTGCCAAAGCAGCTGATTGTTGTTCATCAGACTAACTTATGTGCATTTTGCTAATAGGCAATTATGATTCCCCGCAGCTGCAAATCTAGTTTCTCAATAAATTGCGAGATAATTGTCTTACAGCCTGGTTCATTAAATGTATTGTGGTATGGGATGTAATAGAACAAGTACATTAAGAACTGAAAGTGTCCTGTTTTGATATGTAAAAATGAGTGAAATGTTTGGAATAGTAATGAAGAGAAAATTCATCAGCAACAGTTAGAGTGATTGATTAATCACCCCGGTTATTTTCAGATGAAGCTGCTTTTCTCAGTTTTATACAATAGCAGAAACTGAACATCCATAGGATTTTACAAACTCTGAGAATTGGCTCGAGAAAGACTTTGTTTCTTATAAATCACAAAGAGGCTCAAGTCTTGGCTTGTGACTCACCTGACGTTACTCTTAATGTATCTTGGGACTTACTGCCAGGACTTACTTAACAAAATCTCCTGAAATTTGGCACTGCTGTAAATGATTTGGGGGGGAAAAACCAGATGAAATTATCATTAGTTGCAAATCTAAACATCATCAAAACATCAGGCTGTAATAGCTCATATGCTCTTTATAGTCAGACACAGAGAGATGTTTTCTTTGATTATTACAATCATGTCATTTGTTTTGAATTTTAAGTTACTTTATTTGACATTTTTGGTGTTTATAATTTGACTTCGAAACCCCAATAATGAAAATAGTCACT